>CATIWR010186246.1:0-13043 GCA_949677035.1 Omphalea diandra
GTATGCAGTCTATTAGTATTCCAGCTGGTTTAGTCATGTATACTTTATTGTAAATAATGACTATGTTGTGAACAAGAGACATTGTGTGAAAAATGATTATGATAAATAAATGATCATTGACTTAAGGTTTTTTTTTTTAAATAATGGATAGACTTAGAGTATTTAATGATGATTTAATGGGGTGTGACAGAAAGTGCCATAATTTTTATCATAATAAAATAATAAAAAAGGGTGATTTGATCTTTTGAAGTTCAAAGTTAACATTTTAAAGCATATTTATACTTCAAAGCTTATGCAATTTTTCCTAACATTTTTTTTAAAAAAATTTTGGGACAGTTTTAAGATCTCTTGAAAAAAATAATTTTAATTGATAAATGAATTGATTCGAAAAATACCATAAATTTTTATCAAAATAAAATATTTTTCATATTAAACTATTTAGTCTTCTATTTTTTAAATTATACAAAAACATCTCTTAATTTTATTTTCGTTATATGATAACTTCCTTTCATTAAAAGTTTATATCTTTTCTATTAGTCAAATAAATAAAGTCAATAAATATATCTTTAGATTATTAAAATTTTAAACTATCCTTAAACATGACCTTAACAAAAATCCCTCCTCCCTCGTCATTTTTTGGACAATTTACAACACTAAAATCAAATCTCCATCAACACCAAAACCAAAAGGTCCAAAATAAAAACTTCACTGGACTTTTGTTTTCAAGCTCTATTTTAAAAAGGCAAATCATTTGACCAATGACGGCAATGAGTGAGTTGTGGAGACAACGAATGAGGGACAAGTGAGCAAGATAGTCGAGTGAGACAATGGACGAATTATCAATTTGGGCAAGACAACAAAACGAGGGGTTATGAATGCTAGTTTTGCCTTCATCTTCATTCTTGTATTATTCTATAATAGAAGACGATGATAATAATGTCATTGTTGTTGAAGATGAGGACAACAATGGCAACAGTTGAAGATAACAATAATAATGTTCTTATGGACCACTTTTATGGTTGTTGAATTTTGCAAATTAATTTTTCAAAAAATCGATTCTCTTTATTAAGACCAAAGCTCGGAGACTACCTCAACAAGTCTTTTTTGTGATTGATTTATGTATTTAATGTTAGAGATTGAGGTTAGGTACTGGGTATGTTGTGTTTGATTTCTAAATTTGATGTTGGATTTTGTTTTTGATGATCTTGATTTTGATTTTGTGTTTGTTGTTGGATTTTCAAATATTATTGGGTTAGATTCTATTATTTTGTTAATGAATCGATTTGTGTTTGTTGTTGGCTTTTCGGGGATCAATTCTATTATGGGTTACGATTTTGGTGTATTGATATTCTATTTTCAAATATTTGTTGGGTTTAAATGGATTATGTTGTTTTGTGAATCAATCGATGTTGTAAATGGATGGATTTTATGAATGAATGGATTTTGTTTTGAATTTTTTTTTGAGTTTCATTAAAAAGTTATGGTAAAAATGAAATTTTTAATACATAACTAAGGATATAGTGAACATGTTATATCATATTAATAGAAAATTTAACAAAAAAATGTATTTGTTTAATGGAATCAAAATTAAAAATAAAATAATATAATTTTAAAAATAAAAGATTAAATATTATAAAATAGAAAAACCTAGAGAGGATAGTGATTTGAACTTTTGAAGTTCAAAAGCTAACATTTTAAAGCATATTCATACTTCAAAGTTTATGTTTTCATTTTTGAAGTTAATCCAATTTGTTTTCATACCATGAATCTATTTCCATCTATAATTTAAATCACATCAAGGCCATTTTTGTAAGTTAAAAATATAGTTATCCATCTATCCATAATACTGAAATTATTTATTAATAATTATCAGGTCACCATCAAAACGCCCCACGCAAAAAGACACCAGTTCGCACCTAAAGGTAAGATAGGGCGAGGGCATTTAGTAATTTCACACACCCATGCGTTAGTAATCACATAGTAATAAACTGTCATCTCTGTAACTGGTTTCACGAAAAAAGCATTAAACCAAACCATAAAAAATAGTCATAATAATAACACATATTTTATTTTCCATTCCAAAACTTAATAACAATAAAAATAAAAGAAAAACAGATTAAAAAAGAAAAAAAAAATAGTAAAGAAGAAGAAGCAGCAAAAACCTCCCTCATAAAATCAGCTCAACATTTTTTTTTTTTTATAACCCTCGATTTGTTTTCCTTTTGTCTCTCCTCAGATCTGATTTCCATCCATAACTCCTTCTGATCTGTAGCCGTCTCGAACCCTAACAAGAAACCAAACGAAATGTTCAGATTCCAGCAGGAGAAGATCAGGAAACTGATTTGATTTACCGTTTCCTTTTTAGGAATTTTCAAATAAGTTATCATCATCATCATCAAATTCAAGTGGCGAGTGGTTTTCGTTTCGTCTCGTTTCCTGATATGGCCGACGCGCTTTCCGTGATTCCAGCGTCCGTACTCCGTAACTTATCCGATAAGCTTTACGAGAAGCGCAAGAATGCGGCTCTTGAGGTCTTTATTTCATTTTTTAGGGTTTTGAAATGGTTTAATTTCCGTTCGTCTGTTATTAAGTAGTTGTTGTGTGTTTAGGTTGAGGGAATAGTGAAGCAGCTTGCGGCGGCCGGAGATCATGACAAGATTACTGCCGTGATCAATTTGTTGACCACCGAGTTTACTTACTCGGCTCAAGCTAATCACCGCAAGGTGAGAGAAATTTTGGAGTTTCTTATATTTTTTTTAATTTGATAATTTTGGATTTTTATTTTGGAAAGTTTGGTGTGTATTTGTAGGGTGGATTGATAGGTCTAGCTGCTGCAACTGTAGGGTTGACTACAGAAGCAGCGCAACATCTTGAGGTGATTGATCCAACACTTGGTCTTAGCCTGTTCTTTTTCTTGCCAATCTTGGGATGGTGATACTTTTCTTTTAGTGAATAGCTGTTGCAAAACTTAGCTTAGCATTAATTTACATATTTTGTGTTTGATTTTAGAGATTCACATACAGGAAAATCTGCCGTTCAGTTGGTATGGCTTTTCATGTAGGGACTTGTTGATCATCTTAGTAAATGGAGGATGTGTAATTTTGACTGAAATTAGTGCAATATGCCTTGAACTGGCACCCTGTGGCATATGTTTATTCAATTAGGACTTAGATTCCATGTATTGAATTTCTATCATTTTTTATGAGAATATAATTTCTGTTATGGTATGAAGTAATTGCATATCTCTCAGGTGAAGATTAGGAAAGAATGTTACGATGCAAAAATTTTTCCATCAGATGATTTTTTTTTCTATTAAGTATGATTAATTTATTAAAAGATCTCAAAAGGAAAATGACTCTGTTTTTTAATAAAATTCTGCGAAAGTGACAATGAATAGACATTTAATTTATTTCTAGACTAAAGTGATTATTATAAAATATTTTATTGGTACAATATAGTATGTGCTCCTAAGAGATACTGCTAATTGATGATATTGCAAGGAAGAATATTCAATTTGGAAGATGCTTATTTTTAACTATGGTATTGTCCACAATAAACATATTGCAAGCCAATCTTGTGAGTGGTGGAATGGAATTTCAGTTATAGGCATGTTAAATTTCAATGGAGCATCATATTTTCTCGCCCACATCTACTGATTGACATAGAATCCTATTCTTTGATTAAGGAAACTGACAAACTAAACCCGATTGTCAGGTTGCTGCATTTAGAACTGATAAGTTGTTCAGAGCATATAGTTATCTAACTATTTTTTTTTTACTGTGAAAGGAGTGAAGATTGCTACATTTACATTATTTGAGAACAAGATTTGTATGAAATAGTGTCTGAAGGATATAGCACCATGTTATATTTTGTTATGATTTATTTATAGACAATGCCTAAATCACTTTTCATTCTACTTATGTGTTGTTTGGATGAATCTCACCAGCAAATTGTGCCACCTGTGCTTAATTCTTTTTCTGACCAAGATAGCAGAGTTCGTTATTATGCCTGCGAAGCCCTGTACAACATTGCTAAGGTTAGAATATAATTGGCTGATTAATGGTTCCTTTTTTTGTTTGGGTATTTCTCTAGATTTGTTGGGGGCTCTAATGTGCCATATTTTATTAATGCGCAGGTAGTGAGAGGAGATTTTATTGTATTCTTTAACCAAATTTTCAATGCTCTGTGTAAGCTTTCAACAGATGGAGATGGCAATGTACAAAGTGCTGCTCATCTTTTGGACCGTCTTGTAAAGGTTATAATTGCTTCCACGCACAAGTATTTCTGCCTGCCTATCTGTTTGGATAGGAATCCCCTTAAAGCATTTCTCATATTCTGCTTTAATTTAACAGGACATTGTTACTGAAAGTGATCAATTCAGGTATGTTAGTATTGGACATGTGCATCTAGATTAGCTTCAAAACGTTTTGTTTACTGCTTCAATAATGCATATGTTTAATGTTCTTACGGTGTTCTCCATCAGTATTGAAGAATTTATACCATTGTTGAGGGAACGTATGAATGTCCTGAACCCATATGTCCGCCAATTTTTGGTTGGATGGATTACTGTGTTGGACAGTGTGCCGGATATAGATATGCTGGGTTTCCTTCCTGATTTTCTTGATGGTGAACATCACTCTTTATCTGAAATTTGATATCCTTCTTTCAAGTTTGTTTTTATGTTGGTGCTTAATGCATATGATCTCACAACCTTTTATATCAACCTCAGGTTTGTTTAATATGTTGAGTGATTCTAGCCATGAAATAAGACAGCAAGCTGATTCTGCTCTTTCAGAGTTTCTCCTAGAGATCAAGAACTCCCCAGTAAGACTTCTAATAACGTTAGTCCTAAATTGTTCGCTGTGTAGTTTCTGCTTGCTGGTTACTTGCACTAAAAATCTTGTGTATTTGCTTAAGAAATTGTATTATTTGATATATATCATTTTAACGTAAAAACAAAATCTTTTTTTTCATTTGTAATTTTCTGACTCGAGCAGTGCTACTGTTGAAGTCTGTAGATTACGGTCGAATGGCTGAGATACTGGTGCAAAGAGCAGCTTCTTCAGATGAATTTACTCGGTTAACGGCAATCACATGGGTTAGTAGATTCACAATAAATATTTATTTGTGTGGATATATTCATGCATATATAAAATAGATTTGTTGTTAATGTCATAGTCTGTTGTATTTTTTGCCAATAAAAAAGTCCAGCACTGGAAACGGCTACGCTCTTTATTGCTTCATTTGAAATACTTCAGCTTTTGCACTTGAATTGTGCAGATAAATGAGTTTGTAAAACTTGGTGGTGACCAACTTGTTCCGTACTATGCTGATATCCTTGGAGCAATTCTGCCCTGTATAGCTGACAAGGAAGAGAAAATTAGAGTGGTAAGCTAGTTTATGGTTTAAACTTTCTGGACCTTGGAGCAAATAAATAGTTGTCCTAAGAATTGTAATCTTTGTTTGTTTCATAAGGTTGCTCGAGAAACCAATGAAGAGCTTCGGGCAATCCGGGCTGATCCTGCTGAAGGATTTGATGTTGAAGCAATACTCTCCATTGCAAGGAGGTGTAGTTTTTGTAACCTGGATTAAAAGGAAAAAGGAGGAGAGGGGGGGGAGGGGGGAGGAAATACCATCTTTGAAATGTTGCTAACAATTTGCATATGCCTTTTCATACTCTCATTGCAAGGAGGTGTAGTTTTTGTAACCTGGATTAAAAGGAAAAAGGGGAGGGGGGAGGAAATACCATCTTTGAAATGTTGCTAACAATTTGCATATGCCTTTTCATATCGCACCTCTGCCTTATGAAGGGCAATGGCAAAAGTGCTGACCCTGTTCCCTTGTTTAAGCTAGTCATATGTACTGATTAATGTTTTAAAATTATCTTATGTTGATTGTTTGCCTTTTTGGCTATTCAGCCAATTATCTAGTGAGTGGGAGGCTACTCGTATTGAAGCATTGCACTGGATATCGACACTTTTGAACAGGCATCGTTCTGAGGTAATCAAGCATCATCTATAAAATCTTATGCATCTGGTAAATGTTTGTTTTCTAATTATCTGATAGCATAAATTTAAGTCTGTGTTCTTCTTTTTGGGTTTGTTTTTGAAAGGCTCCCATAGTTGCAGTAATCCCATCCTATCTCCAAGGGTTCAAATCAGTTTACCTGCATCTCCTAGTATTTTCTATACCTTTGGTCAAAGGCAGTGTGGAAAAAAACATGATAATTTATTAAAGATCATTTGTGGGAAAGGCTTTTTGATGATATGCTCCACCAAGAAAGGAAATCTTTACTCTCCACTTTCATTCTAACCCTTAGCTGGACTTAAATTGTATTTCTACTGAATTTTTCTTTTTGAGTTTAGTGTTTAGATCTTAATTGAATGTGGATGGTTATTTTCAATATGTAACAGGTCTTATGTTTTCTGAACGACATTTTTGATACCCTTCTGAAAGCTCTTTCAGATCCTTCAGATCAGGTAATCATGTGACATTGATTGTATGTTTTCATCTTGATGAGTTCTTGTATTTATGTTTTTATTCATTTCAGAGTCGCAATTGTTTAAATTAGTGGTATTATTCATTACCTCACTTGGCATAAAATATTCATCTGTTTGGTTGTTCTGTTGTGCTGTTAATTCATCACTTTAACAAAGCTCAGATTGTCTTCCTAATTGGAGTGTTGTTATTTGTTCTTTGTTTTTCAATTTTGCAGAACAGTGTATACTGATATAGCACCCTTTTCTTGAATCTTTTTTATGCTATATAGCCCTAAACTGGGTGGAATGGAGGAAAAGATAGCCAATCTCAACTGGATTCACACTTTGTTATCCTTTTTTTTCTTGACAGTTTACCTGCATGCAGCTAGAGAAGTGTGTGATCTGAAATGCCAGAATATAAGCACGTGGAACTGGATATAAATTGTTTTGCATATGTACTTTAAAATCCAAGGAGTCGGGCTTCTAGTTCTTCACTTCTGCATTTCATTTACTAGTTTTGGATTTTATATCCTCTTTAAACCACCTAGGAGCAAGTGTTGGAAATGAATAACAGGATGTCAAAGATGAATTGCTCCAAATCATATAGTAATAGAGATGCATTGAGCTTTTTTGGTCCATGTAACTTACAATAGATGAGATATTATCAGTCACTACATTATTAGACAATACTTGCATGATTAGGTTGTGTCATAAATCCCTGGCACTTCTTGATTATTAAGTTGTGACAAACTTTGTAAAAGAAATTCTTGAAATTTATATCATTTGTAGTTGAAGGAGAAGTTTTACGTTCTGATACCATATTGACAAGAAATTTTAAAAAGTTGGGTCATAGCATTCTGTAGTTAACTTTCTCCACGTCTTCTCCTGCTGCAAAATCCGTTTCTTCTAATTGCTTGTTCCTTCTTTATCAGTTTTTTGTTTGCTAAAAATAGATTCAAACAATCTTAGATTTGATCCCTTTTGAGTTTCTAATTTGGCTATCAAGAATGTATAAAAATTTGTATTTCTTTAATGGGTACCTGAGATGTAATATCTAATATGGTGTGATTCCAAACATCTTTGCAGGTGGTACTCCTTGTTCTTGAAGTTCATGCTTGCATAGCAAAAGATCCTCAACATTTCCGTCAACTTGTTGTTTTCTTAGTGCATAATTTCCGAATAGATAATTCGCTTCTGGAGAAGTGAGTGTCTTTCTCATTCTTTCCCTTCTGTGTTATTTTATTGATTTTCGTTTGGTAGGTGTGTAACTCTAAGTAATTTACCTCATTCTGTTTTTCTGCAAATTGTTCCTGTCTTTTCTCAGGCGGGGTGCTTTGATAATCCGAAGATTGTGTGAGCACTTAGATGCTGAAAGGGTCTATCGGGAACTCTCCACAATACTAGAGGGTGAAGCTGACCTGGATTTTGCATCTATTATGGTTCAGGTTTAGTCATTCTTCTGGAATCCAAAATGAGACATCTTCATAAATTTTCCTACATAAGCAGTGCAAGTGATATAGCTGAAATATTGTAATATAGGCATTTTACTTTGTTATTTTTTCATTTCCTCTCTTGTAACTCCAATTGTTTAGTTTTGTGTGTTTCCTTCTTTCTAATATTTTTTCAGGCTCTGAATTTGATCTTACTTACATCCTATGAATTAGCTGGGCTTCGAGATCTTTTAAAACAATCACTGGTAAATTCTGCTGGGAAAGACTTGTATATTTCTTTGTATGCTTCGTGGTGTCATTCACCTATGGCAATTATAAGCCTTTGCCTATTAGCACAGGTAAGAGTTTAAAACTATTTCATGTTCAAAATTTGTTATGTCATGAATTCTTTTTAGTCTATGATTTTGTTGCACTTATGATCATTTGTCATTCAGACGTACCAGCATGCAAGTGTGGTGATTCAGTCACTGGTGGAGGAAGATATCAATGTCAAATTCTTGGTCCAGCTAGATAAATTGATTCGCTTGCTAGAAACTCCAATCTTTGCTTACCTTAGATTGCAGGTGCATAATTGAAACTCAGTTATTGTTTACTTTGGTGGAAGTATGGTGGTTATATTTGATATGCTTTATAGGGGTTTGGAAAATTTTGATATTGGGTCATTCTTTAATTATTGTTTTGATAATTAGTTAATGCCTATTGCATAAGCAGCTTCTGGGCAGTTTCCTGAATTGAAAATTTGACTTGTTAGATCCTCTTTTGTTTGTCATCATCGACGTAGCAGAGAAATGGGGAAAACTACATTTTCTAAAAATGTAGAAAATGAAACATGGGGAACACATAAATATAAAGAAAATATAGGGTGTGTGTGTGTGTGCGCGTGCGCGTGCGCGTGTATTACCAAATCATAACTAAAAAAAACTATTAACGATAAATTGTCCAAATCAACATTGAACCATTAAATGATAAGTAAAAACAAGATAAATAAAAACAAGTATGTTAACAAATAACAAAACCATTAAATAATTCTTTCTTTGATGGCTCCTCCATCAGCCTTATTTGGTACCAAAGTAATGAATATATTCCTATCTCTAAAGTTTTTGCACTATGGATTTCAAATTAAATTTATAGATGCTGGATTATGCACTGTGGATTTCTTTTCTTCTCCACCTGAGGAACAAGAAATAAGTCGGGAGAAGGAAAAATCTGAAGAAATCTCAAGCCAGCAGCACAGAACCCACAACAAGATCAATAACAAGAAACAATAATATAAAAAACTGACCTATTTCAGTCACCCTTGCCACCATCACCTTCGCCAGCTGCGTCTCCATCACTGGCTGTCATCCGTTTGCTTCAGTCAAAAAAGAGAAGGAGAAGGTAGCGTGTAGGATTTGATTTGGGGGGTCTGTTCGCTTCGCATGATTTGGAAATACGTTTCCTTTTTCTTTAAATGTGCCAGAAATATTTCAGGCCCGTTTTAGTGAATTTCCTTTGGGAAAATGTTTCCATAACACGAAAATGCTTCCCCTTAAATATTTCCATGCTTCATGGGTCACCATATTTTCCCATCCCATGTTTCCTTGTGGCTATTCCTAGCAAGATTGTGTTGTAAAGTTGTTTTTATGGTCGGTCTTGCTTAACATGGAGATTCATGCTGCTTAGATTTGATGGATGTTCATAACCAGTCAAAGCCATTGTGATGGAGGTTTTGTTGTGTCAATTACGATTTTTAACCTTCTCACATGTTTGTACTAGAATATAGACCATATACTTGTTATTTAAGTGATGTACAATTATTTTCGTCAGACTTCAATGTATTTCCTGTCTTGAACTATTGCATAAATGACCAGTATAGTTTTGGTGATTAATATAACAAAAGTTTCTTAATTATAGTTCTTTGCTACTTCACTATTCCTGTGTTCTTTTGTTGACTATCATGACTATTTGTGTTCTTTTGCAGCTTCTTGAACCACAAAGATATACATGGTTGCTAAGAGCTTTGAATGGTCTTTTGATGTTACTTCCCCAGGTATACCTCACATTACATTTTCGTTGCATTCAAATTTCTGCGTCAATGTCATGGCAAAAGCTGCTAGTTTAGATGCACTGGTGCATGTCTAATGTGTTGTATGTGCGTGCGCTTTAGTGTAAATTTGTGTGACTGGGAATGGAATTTTTGCTTATGTGCTTTTTGTTGAATTATGTTGGGATAGAAGTGTTATCGCATATTTATGATTAACTACTTAGGGGACAAAAATCTGTAGTTGGAAACAAATAAAAGAAATGAAAGCAAAACAAAGAATTTCTACAAGCAAAGGTTGGCAGAACTAAAATATAAAATAAAAGAAACTGAGAGAGTGAATGTAAACCAGAACTAAAACTAATATAGTTCTCATATATTCTATAATTTACTGCTTTATAAGTGGTGGTTTGCCTATGGTTTTTTATATTCCTTATTTTTTTAATAATTGGATGCAGCAAAGTGCAGCTTTTAAGATACTACGGACTCGGTTAAAAACTGTCCCTGCATATTCCTTTAATAGCAATCAAGTCAAGCAAACATCTTCAGGAAACTCATACTCTCAAATTTTACATCATGTTCCAAGTGGATCACAAATCTCTGAAGATGGTGATGATATAAACCAAGATATTGTGAATTCTAGTATGCATAATGGAATTAATTTTGCTTCAAGGCTGCAACAGTTTGAGCAAATGCAGCGCCAGCATCGCATGCATTCTAAGACACAGGCACATTCTCGCATCAATTCTACTTCATCTAAGGTTTACAGAATTTCTCTATGGCAATTTTGTGATTGTTAATAATTGGCATCATTATGTTTTTTTGGGTAAAAATGTTGAGGAGCTCATCAGTAGTATTCATCTTTTTGTGCGTGTGAGTGCACACGCTTGGGATTTCCAGCATCTGTGTGAACTTTCACTCACCAGCCTTTAAGGCTTACTTGTGCTCTAGTTTTGAATGACATTGTGACATGTTATGTGCTCAGGAGGTACACATACCAGAGGAACCCCAACGACAAACTTCTGCATCAGACATTAATATGCCTCCTTCAAGATCATCGAGAAGAGGTCCAGGACAGTTACAACTTTGAACATGTTGCTGTTTCCTGCCATTGTTTTGGAACCAGTTGTACACTCTTCTCAGTATACAGGGGCAATGGATAAGATCTGGTATAACTTGTAAAATTGTATATCGTAGTATGTTCTGTTAAATCTGTGGAGGTTGGGACTGGTAAAAATTGGGTTTTTGAACTAAGATGAGCTTGGGCTTCCCTGAGCTATTCTCTTTCTTTGTAAACAGAGGATGCTCATGTGGTTCTGTTATTTTTTATTGAAAACCATATGGGCAAGAGCAAAATATTTTAGAAAATATGCAGTTCGTTCTTTGTCTAGTCCACAGTTGTGTTACAGTGGTCTTGTAAAATAAGGAATCAGCTAATTCATGTACACCATTTTTCTCCAAATGCATAGGTTGGTTTAATTCTTTGCATATTTCTCTTCTGCTATGCGATTAATTGTTTTATTTCTTTTCTGAAATACATCTGATTATTGAATGAGCCCTCTGTCGGGAACAATTTAACTTCACAGTTGTTTTCAACAATTGCACAATTTTGGATTTGGCAGTTCACATGTTTCGGTGCTTTAAACTATTGCGTTAATTAAGTCTCTATGTATAGGACAAGAAATATCATATAATGTTATTAATGTTGGGTGATCTTGGCAGTCTAATGTCTTTTAGGCTTCCGATTGGGTGATCTCAGACGCCACGGCAACGTGTTTCCGAATTTTCATTCTACCTCAGATTACGAAAATAAAATAGAGTTAGTACATTTACATGGAAATTAGGTATTAAAATAGAGAGCGTATTATCGATCACTTATTTGCAAATCTCTCTCTTTAGTAGCAAAATGTCCTCTTATTTGTTAAATTGGTGAGGTAGGTTCCGTGCATTTTCTGTGACAGTTCCTCGTCCGCCCCATGAGGAAGTCATGTATTGGGGTTTTCTAACCTCTGCCTATTAGGTTGGCACATTGTTTGCTTGTAATATTTAATCAAGCAGTTCAAAGGAGGACAAAGTTTAGAATGTCCGATATGTCAATGTTTTATGGGCTCTGCCCTTTGTTTTTTTTTTTACAAAAAAAAAAAAAAGAGACAAGCTTCAAAGAGCTTCCATAATTGAATATACAAAAATATACATTTCTCAACGTTCTGATAGAAAATTACAAAACAGAGGAAAACTAGCCAACCAAAACTGAGGCCAGGAACAGGTTTTCGGCTGGGAAAAAGTATACTTGACTGTACAGAACAAAAGTAAAGAGATAATAAGAGAATACCAAGTATACTTTTTACATACTGCCTTATTGCTTGGAGTGTTTATAAAGCATAGATCTTCTCCATATCAGAATTGTAGTCCTCAAGATCAGATATGTTCGCTGAGTACACAGACCACGAGAAAGACTTGCTTCGGCTGGCTCTTTTTATGCGCCTTTGGGAATCCCGAGGAGCTCCAAAATGTTGCCGGAAAACAAAGTAGCACATGCTCGCAAGTGTCCCAACAAGAATCGGTGCACCCATTACGGTTATTGTTACAGCCATCCATGAACTACCTTTTCCCACCACCACAAAAGATATAGACAGAAAAGATCCACAAGTGCAAGCACATGCAGCCCACATCAACTTGTTAACAACAGATACTACCTGCTTCTGAGCTGTAGTGTCCCACGCAACCAAAGTGATTTGAACCACGACTACGGCTAGAGATATAAAGAGGGATGTTGCATTTAGAAGGCAAAAAACTCGGAAACCAACACTGTCGGCTATCTGAGCCTTCCCTGCTTCACTTCCATCCATTATATATTGGCCGGGCAAGTTGAATATAGCCAAGAAAGCAATTGAAGCAAAAAGAACAGCTACAACTGTTACAGAGTTGGTGGTATTTTGGACTGCTTCTCTGTGAAGTTTCCTCAGTTCTTTAGCAATGCCAGAAACTCTTCTGTTAGTTTTTTCATTTTGTATGAATTGCGAGTGCACTTCATGCTTTATATCACTCACGGTCCTCTTAAGTTCCATTGCTTCATCCACTTGACCGACATAC
>CATIWR010186313.1:0-18040 GCA_949677035.1 Omphalea diandra
TCAAGAATGTAAGACCTACTCAGACTGAGATGACATTGCAACAGGGCAGAACTTAAAAATTGACCACATTTTATGTGTATCTGATATTAGCCTGGAATTTGAATATATTGTCCCGTTATATGTCTAGTTTGTTTGAAAAAAAGAATCAAGCCATTTGGATAAGTATATCGAGAGTTATTGATGTGACTGTGTAGCAAGCTCAGGCTATCATATAAGGAAAATATGTATAAACACTAGGTACACTTGCATGAATCATGCCATAACTGCATACTAAGCATTCATAATCATTTTGATATACTTATAATCATGTATGTATCAAATGTTAGGATCTCAATACTTTGAAGAAACCTACCGTAAAGGTCAGTAACAATAAAAGGTGAGTAAGAACCATAATTAGATTCAATGTGTGCGTATGATAATTTTATAATATGATTATGTGCTATTACATGTATATGTGATTGAGTTGTTACATGTTACATGAAAAATATAAGTCAAGTGAGAATGATTGAATTGCTACATATTACATGGGTATAATATAATTATGTTCTATTACATGTATGAATGATTGAATTGTTACATGTTACATGGAAATACAGGTCAAGTGCGAATTAAATGCTCTTAACGATTACTTGGCATATCATTTGTGAATAAGCACTTGCATATGGAACTAAAAGGGGCGTTGTGACCGACTTGTCAAACATTTGCAAATCACAGGAAGATTGACCAATAGGTCCCAAATCATATGTCAAATGAATTATAGGAAGATGGATCAATAGGTCCCAAATCATATGTCAAATGAATTACAGAAAGATGGACCAATAGGTCCTAAATCATATGTTACATAAATCACATGAATATCCCGAGAGCAATGTTTGCCTTGCTCGGTCACGACAAAGATAAAGCTATTGCATTTGCACTTGCATAGTCAATTGTTATACTTACAATGTATCTTGATGATATTTGATTATGGATTATGCCATGAGGATTTGATTATTATTTTTATTCACTGAGTCACGACTCACCAAATCGCAATTTTTTTTTTCAGATACTGAAGAATAAGAATTGGACACTTTGGTGCTTTGAGTTTTACATTGAGACATATGGACCACAGGTCGTCAGCTGAATCCCAACTCTCTCTCTCCTTGTGTCATATACATATATATACATCAAACATATGTTGGATTGTGTGTGTAGGAGGGATAAAACTTTTATGCATATGTATTTTGGACATGAATGATATGAGTTATGTAATTGAATATGGCTGTTACAGTTAGTGGTATCAGAGCAAATATGAATACGGTTGTTACAACCCATTTCTAAGGTTGTTCTTTGCTCATTCCTAGCCGTAACACACCTTAAAAAGACATTGATGTGTATTTATAGTCTTTAATAGATGAGTTGAAATAACTTTGGAAAGATGGTGTGCAAACTTAATGATGCTACTTTTGGATAACATTTTCAAATGCATGCAACCATTTTATGGACAATATATGACTTTCCAGCTTATAGTAATTTGTCTAGATGAAGTATTAAAGGATACAATATTAAAGGATACATGGCATATCTTATTTACAATAACCAAACAAATTCATTAAGGCTGAGAAATAAAATATGTCATACGAGACGTCGCTGACACTTCTCTCATAACCATATATGGCAAAAAAGAAAAAAAAATAATGGTAAATCAGAACATCAACCACCATCCATGAATTTATTTGGAAATGACTTATTACAACAATTAGCCATTTTAAAAATGTCATACTTGGTAAGCATTCTGATAATAGGAAATGAAAACATACCCTAGAAGTGCTTAGTTGGACTTGCCTTATTAGAAAAACTTACTATCAAGGCATAATTTGGATGTTATGCATGTTGAAAAAAAAAACATGTGATAATGTCTTAGGGACTTTAATGGGCATGAAGGAAAAATAAAGGATACTATAAAGGCTAAACAAGACTTAGAAGATTTGAACATAAGAAAGTAATTGCATTTCAAGAAAAGAGATGATGGCTCATATATTGTACCATATGCTTGTTACATAATGTCAAAGAAAGAAAGGTAATAACTTTGTGAATTTATAAAATTAGTGAAGTTTCTAGATGGCTATGTTTCCAATAGTTTTCACTATGCCAAAAATATTGATGGTAAGATATCTAGATTGAAAAGTTAGGATTGCCATGTAGTTTTGCAATGATTACTTCCTACTGATATTCATAGATGCTTATGTAAGGACATATCAACAACATTGGTTGAATTAGGAGATTTTTTCTAGCGATTATGTTACAAAACATTAAGGTCGGATGAAATAGAAAAGATGAAAAAAAAAGATATTATATTGATATTATGCAAACTTGATTTGATTTTTCCTCTTGCTTTCTTTGATGTGAGCAATTCACTTGCCTACTGTAGCCAAGGTTTATGGTCTAGTTCAATTTTGATGGATGTTTCCTATCGAAAGGTGACATCACTCTTTATTTATTTATTTTTTAGTAATATTGTGTTTGATTTGAAAAACTTGAATTAAAATGAACACTTTCAATCTTTTTTGTAGATTCTTAGGCTTCCTTAAGCAATTTGAGTAATAAAGCTTAACTGGAAGGTTTGATTGTAGAGGCTTATATTGCCAAAAAGTGTTTGGCATTTTGCTTAATGTACCTCCAAGGAATTGAGACTCAATTTAATCAAGAGGAGTGAGACTTTGATATGGCTAATAATGGTGGATTACCAGTTTTCTCGTAGAAGTATAAACCAATTGGACCATCAAAATACATTGAGTTATCTAAAGAAGAGCTCGATATGACTCATTGGTTCATTTTAACCAATTGTAAGGAAGTCAATCCTTTTATTGAGTAAGTTTGCATGAACTTTAATGTTTTTATTGTGAAATTTGCAAACACAAGCTAAACTATCAAAATTCTTTTATCTAGAAAACATAAGGGTGAGCTTAAAACTGAAGAGGAATCTAATGTTGAGGAACGACATAATGCTATATTTGCTTTATGGTTTAGGCAACATGTAAGTTAGTCATTCACACATAAGTTATATCATTATATGCACTAATTAAATATATTTAAATTCATTTAAGAAGTTTGCCTTTCATTTGTAGATGATAGAGAAATATACAAGATGTATTATTAATGGAGTGTAGTTTCATACAACATATCATGATGGTTATCTTAAGATCCAAAATAGTGAGATTTTTATTAAAGGAAATAATAGAGATGAGGTTATTGACTTCTATGGTCTTCTCAATGAGATTCTTGAGTTAGAGTATATTAAAGGGAGAAAAGTCGTTATCTTCAGAGTGTGAATGGTTTAATTTCAATGATAGAAGAAGGGGGCTTGCATATAAATGGCAAGATTTATAGCAATAATGTTAGCAAATTTTGGTATGAGAATGACCCTTTTCTATTAGCTTGTCAAGCAAAATAAATGTTTTATGTTGATGACACAACTTTGGGAAACCAATTGGGAAATTGTCCAACGATTTCAATATAAACACATTTTTTTATGTTGAAGAATTAAAAGATAAAGAAGATCTCACTATTGAGGTGTATCAAGAGGAGGAATCAAATAGAAATACTTTTAATGTTGACCTTGAAGATCATGAAACCACTATATAGAGATGATATAGATCCCAATATTGTTGATATAACAATGTAGTGCAAACATGAGGAATGACGAAGTAAATGGTTTTCTAGTGGATGACAATCATGATGAAGATGAGACTTTAAATGAATATTGTATTGATATTGATGATATACTAGATATTGATTTTGATGTCGATGATGATGATGATTAATTGTATTAATATTAGAATCTAGCTTGTTAACTCGATTCTTATGTTCCTATGCAAAATCGAATGAAAAAAAAAAAAATATATCATTAAAATAATTTGTTTTCTTACCATGGCCATACTTTTATACCATATTAAATTCCATTGGAAATATTTATTAATTATTTTACTTAGTGTATATAAATTATTATGTGTAAGCATTTTCTTTTATAATAGCTCAATTTAGTATGGCTCTAGGACATAAAGCAAAGTCACTTTTTACACGTATTCAATCATCAAAGAGTGTGCCAAATTTTAAATTATTGGAGAAGTCTAATAGATCTTCATGTAATCGTGAAAATGTTGTATCTTCTTATCACGTTTCAATTAACAATAAGAGTGAATCAGTTAGAAAATTATGAATTTTGGCTCATTTTTCTTTTATCTCAATTATTATTTACTACTAGTCATTTGCTTTTATATGTCAATATAATTATTTTCTTAGGCTTGTTTGATACTATTTTGTTATGTGTACCATACGTAGGATGAATATTTAGTTAATAATTAGTATATTGAACATTTTGCATGCAACTTCCACTTTAAAGAAAAGAGGAAGAGGTCTGACAAGAGGTAAGGAGTTGTGAAGGATTAATGAGTCTAGTAAGAAAAAGCTTAAAGTTTGCATTGATCTTATTCAAGGTAGGCTTGTAGACAAAGTGTAATCAAAACTATCTAGTGAAATTGGGATTGTATCTTGTGAATTTATGTTGTGCCTAGTACCATTTCTAAAATTCACTAAAGATGAGATAAATGTTGCATATTACCATATTAGAGTAAGTTTTCTATTTGTTGAAATTAAGGTTTTATTTTCAATGGCTTAAGCAACATGGTATTTGCCAATTTTTTCTTTTAGATGAGACTAAATATTCTTGGTTTGGATTTTGAATCAAGAGTTATTGAAAGTGTTAATGGCATTATCAATGGTTGATTTAGAAATCATAGATACAATTTAAATAAAATGTTATGAAAAATTTGATTCAGATGAGCAAGCTCACCAAAATCGACCATAAAAAGTGACTTAACAACAATGGAACGAATTGTGTGATTATTGGTTCTAATCTCATGTTAAAGTATGTATTTTCTATTAATATTTAATCTTCATTTTCCATACCCGCATATTCATACACAATAATGATATTTGCAATATATTATAAGAGAATTTTAAGAAAGCTACTATAAGTAGATCACAAATGAAGACCCCACACAATCAAGGAACACAAGCAATTGTTATTGTTCAATATGAGATTGTAAGAATTCTAACTAGTTAGCTTTTATACTCTTCTAATAATAAGCAACTACTCAATTCATGCAACATCTGTAATAAAGCAAAAAGAAGATAATAACTAAGAGTGTGATAGAATCACTTTATATAAGCACAATCATTTTATTGAAGATAAAGCTAGACATCACCTGAGGTAAAGGCAAATTATGCAAGTTACAAATGATTAGTAAATAATTTAGCTTTTATTATTCATTAGGCAAATGTTGAATCTTTTTTTTTTTACTTATGTAAAACCGTATGCAAGAATTATTAAAGAAATCAGTCAAAGATGGTGATACACTTAGTCTTGATGAAATATGTGATTAAGTGTTAGGAATTAGATCAAGTTGCATTAAAGGATTGAGGTATGGTTCTAAACTTGCTTGTTCAATTTCATTTGTTAATTCAATAATTCAAGAACTTTAAGAAAACTTAAGGCAATCTCAAATTGAAAACAACTAATTAAAAGAAAAGTTAAACAATAAGATTAAGAATGGATAGAGAAGGGAGGCAATTTTAGCAAAACATGAGATAGTCTTTCATTGAATGTTAGGATCAAAATATGATAATGAGCTAACGACAAAGGAAGAAGAGTAACTTTAATGAAAATTAGCACTATTTAAATAATGATTTCATTTGTTATTTGAGTAGTTGATGTGATATAAATTTCTTGAATTTTAGAGATAATATAGATGCATCAAACTTAGCTTGACAATATTAATTTTTGATCAATTTACTTTTTGATAACAAATGAATTGCTATTTGTCTTGTCTAAATTTATGAAATTCATGCTTTAAGTCATGTTAAAGGATTTTTTTTCTAAAAATTTATAAATTACACTTTACAAATTTGTTAACTATATCATTATATATGCAAATCAAACAATGAATGTTGGTAGTAACATGGCAAGGTACTACTAAAACACAAGATTTTTTTTTTTTTTAGGAGTCCTTATCTACATTGCCTTGAGTTACCTACTTTTGTGAGTTTGGCAAAGATGAGGACTAAACTCTTTTGGGAAGACATTGAATGTATTTTTAGTAGTTTTGGCTATTATAAGATTAAAGCCATATTTATTTAAGTACAATTAAAAACAATATGCTTTTGTTACTTTGTGTATATTTTGAATATATTCAACCAATAAGAGTTTATTAATGGTTATATCTAATATGTTTTGGGATATTTTTAATTTAGATATTTGTATTTGTTAGCATTGAGAAAAAAAAGAATAAAATAATGATATTAAAATTCAAAAAATAATATTAGACACAAAAAGAAATGGTCTCAAAAGAATCTTATATGGAAAAAAGTAGAAAATGATAATAGTTTTAGGCTCAACACATCCTAAAATAATAACTATTTAAGGATGGGAAAAAAAAAATTCCCTAAAGAATTATTTTTAGAGAGAAAATATTAAAACATCCCTAATATAATAACTATATGGGATGAAAAATATGTCCCTATATTTTTAGAGAAGAAATTTTGAAACATTCCTAAATAGGCTCTTCGTTAACAAAATATTTTGTTGTAAAAGTCAACCATTTTGGGACATTCTTAACTTTCATCCACAATAACTATTAGTGACTGTGATATTGTGACGTCCTTTGTGACATTTAATTTTTGTCTCACATAACAATTAGTGATGTTTTTATTACTTTTAGGATAATGTAACTTCGTGCCAAATTACCATTTTTCTTGTAGTGCATTTTGATAACTTAGTTAAATTATAGATATCACCATTATCCATCTTGTCTTACTAAGATAGCTTAATATGTCTTGCTCTGGCAGAACCTATATTTAGGAATCAAAGTGTTGACAAGTGTTTGAATTATGGTAGACATTTTTATGACTTATTTTTATTGAGGGATTTTATTAGTTTTTATCCTGTTATGTATTATTATATTGCATCTCATAATCACATGTATTGCATCATAAATATTCATACATAATAATGATAAAAATAAATGTGTCATGGAATGACCATTAATTTAGATTGATCTTCACAAGCCAATATGAAGATCAAAAGTCAATCCTAGGTGTAAATCTTTATTTGTATGGATTTTCCCATATTGCGATCAACATTCTCTACCTCAATCATGAACTTATGCCATGAGAATCTCCATTTTGTGCCTTGAAAGTCTCCATTACAAGTTTTCTTTTACATTATTATAATATATACTATTCTATTATTGCTAATAAAATAAATGAGTACAACAAAATAAATAACATGCAGACCATGTTTAAAAAATACAAGCCTTGAAATAGAAAAATAAAAAATTATCAATCACATTGGTCCAAAGGGCCATGTCATGCAACATGCAAAAACATATAGGCAAAACATCTAAAATATGCTAAGTAGACTCTGTTAGGATAATTTACAAATTATGTGAAGAATCCATTCGGGTCAAGGGGCAGCGCCCTTGATGGCAGTCCTAATAAATTTCATTAACTTTAATGGAATTTACCTTACTCATTTGAATGAGTTGCTACCAAAATTCCATTAACTTTAATTGATTAGATTAATTGATTTGTTTATAATAAAACTAATTAATCACTACTTAACACTTAAACAAATTTATGGAATTTATCAATATGTTCAAAACAAATTATTCTCGTTCAATAATTAAACAAACCCTTTAATGTCAATTAATATGTTTGAAATAGATTATCACCATTTAATGATTAAATGGTTCACCATTTTTTGATTAAATGGTACACCATGATTGACAAGATGAAAAAAATACCAAAAATCTTTTTTAACTTTAATATTAATTGAATTAATAGTATTCACAAGAAATAACAAACGTGTTAATCAAATAAACACTATAAAAAATATTTAATCATATTAAACCCTAAAACACATTAATCTAATTAGGTATTATTTTTGTTTTTTTATGCAAAGTAATCAAATCACCCTTAAACTAATCCATTTTACATTAAATCTTTGAAATGATTTTCAAGCAATCACACCCATGTTTAGATATGTAACACTTACACATATAACAATATTAAATTGAATTTTGTTGGACTAGGTTGGTCAAATCTAAGTCAAGACTCTCTTTTGATCTTGGCAATATAGATTGAAAGATTCGAATATCAATTTCAAGTGTTGATTTTATAGATTTTTAGATAGGTCTGCATAGAAAGTTGAATAAAAGTCTAAGTCTCAAAGATTTTAAGTGACATCCTCATTCGCAGTCACAAATTAGGATATCACAACCACTATCTTGCAGAAGAATTAAACCAAGTTAAACTAGATGATTTTGTGGTGTGTGTTGTGTTCAATATTGTGATTGTGACTTTGGCATTTGCTTAGAGTGAATCAAGCCCTCAACCAGACTATGCTAAGTATTTCAAAGAACTATTGGAAGATAAAGTGTTTTAAAGAATCATTGGAAGATCAAAATTCGTGAGGGCAAAATGTTAGTCAAGATAGCGATTTGTTGAAGCAATATCTCCATGTCAAACATAAGATTTTGCAGTGATCGTTGTATCCAAAGGAAATAAATCATGATTGTAAATTTCACTTTGGCTTAAAGAATGTAATGGCTATTTTTCTTAGAGAATCAATGGTTGTGTGCTATATGGACTAACCGTGAGATAGAAACAAGATTTTCTATCATGAATCAAACAAATTTAGTACAATATGAGAAATCACGATCGTGAATACTCAATCACGATTGTAAACATTGTCTGACAAATATTTAATGCAATATCTGCCTAGCACACATTAGAGATTTAGACATAGTTTTATATGTAATGTCTCTTTAGTAGTTGTAGCCTATAAATATACCAATAAATGCAGCCTATAAATACACCAATAAATGAACTTGAATGCAAGAAGATAATCATTGATTGTGCCAAAACTCTTGCAAATTTAGTTCTCATAACTTTATTTCTTTGTACATAGTTTTGTGTGAGCTTTAAACACCATGGGTTTGGGTTTGAGAGTAAGCGCTTGTATAGAAAACTCTTGTTTGGGTTTAAGAGTGAGCCTTAGAAAACTCTTGTATAGGTTTGAGTGTGAACCTTAAGAAAACACTTGTAAGGTTTGGTGTGAGCCTATACACTAGATTGAGTGTGAGCCTTGGGAAAATCCTTGTAAAGTTTGGTGTGAACCTACACATTAGGTTAAGTGTGAGCCTTGGAAAAACACTAATGATTTAGTGAAATACCCAATTGATAAATTAGATAATATATGTAGGGTTGGTTAATACCCGAACCACTATAAAACTCTTGTGTTCATTCTTTTTCTACTTTTTCTCTAATTTTTTTTATTTATGTGAACTTCTTTTAAATGTTTAAATTTGCCACTAATTCAACCCTCCCTTCTTAGTGCATAAGGCCTAACAATTGGTATCAGAGCTAAGTCTTAATTAAAGCCTTAGTTGTATGATAAAAGATCAATGGCTTAAGAAGGAATCCACTCTCACCTTAATCCCTACTTTGATGATAATGATTATACTCTTTGGAAGCATAAAATGAAGATCTGTCTTGATAGTTGTCTCATCAACTTATGGGATTATATACTTGAAGAGTGGAAGCCTCTAACAAAGATAGTTGAAGGAGTAGAGTTGGCAATTATAAGAGAAAAATGGAGTGAAGCACAAAGGAAGACAATTTAGAAGAATAAGAGGGCAATGAATATTCTCCTAAGGCTCCTAAGGTCCATGTCAAGAGAAAAAATTAAGAGAGTCCAACATTGCCAAACCACACATGCCATATGAAAAGCATTGGAAAACTATCATGAGGGCATAACTCTTATGAAATCAAGTAGGTTGGAGATGTATGTGATAGAGTGGGAGCTCTTCACGATGAAAGATAATGAAAGTATCATCAACATGACAAATAGACTCCTCTCTATTGTCATAAACATGAAAAAGTTTGAAAGAATTATTTCCAACTACGAGGTAAATACTAAAATCCTTAAATCTCTTCCAGTGGATAAATTTAGTGCAAAAGAATGTAGCATTCAAGAGTCTAATTTAGAGATTAGGAAGGTGCCAATTGATGTTTTCATTGGCAAGCTTCTTACTCATGAGATGGCTCTCAGGAAGAATGAAGAGTGAAAAGGCTAAGAGGATAAAAAGATAAAGAGGAGAAGAAAAATCTCGCCTTCAAAGCTCAAGAAAATGATTTAGGCTCAAGTGACTCAAATGAAAGTGACAAAGAAGAAGAAGAGTTTGCCAAGATATCAAGAAGGACCAAGGTGTTGATAAAAAGGAAAAGAGAAAGAAGAATATTAAAAAGTCATCTTTCTATTATAAGAAGGAAAAAAAGAAGAGTTTCAAGGCTACTTGGGATGATGATTCATATGATGAAGAAGAAGATGATGAAGTTGCAAACTTTTGCTTCATGGCTCAAGAGGTCTTCTCTAATAAGGTAAGTACTTCTCCACACTCTTGTGATGAGTATGATGCATTTGATGATGTGGATGATGAGCTTTTTGAAGCTTTAACCTTGAGATGTGAAAAGTATGAGTCTTAAATGAAAAATTATAAGAAAAAATGTTCAAAACTTGAGGATGAATTTAAATGCTTAAATGATCTTGTAAGTGACTTAAGGACTTCTAATTAAGAACTAAAAAATCCTTGGAAAATCTTTCTAAATTTTCATCCTTTCTCGATTCTCTAAGAAAAGAAAATGACACTTTAAAAGTAGAAGTCATTGAGTTTAGAAATGCCATCTCTAAATTTCACGAAGGAAAAGAAGTTTTAGATACACTTATCGCATCTTAAAGACTACGTTTAGTGAGATATGGTTTATATTTTAATGGATTTTCTTTATTCACATCATCTCCTACTACAATTATTAAAGCATCAACACCTCAAACTTCTAGTATTAAGGTATTGGAAAGAAAAATGCTC
The DNA here is from genome assembly GCA_949677035.1 of Omphalea diandra. Taxonomy (NCBI): domain Eukaryota; kingdom Viridiplantae; phylum Streptophyta; class Magnoliopsida; order Malpighiales; family Euphorbiaceae; genus Omphalea; species Omphalea diandra. The sequence goes on from CATIWR010186313.1 coordinate 10,965, forward strand.
TTAGCACAAAGCCACCTATGCTTAAGGGTAAAGAAAAGGCTCCCCAAGGCTCAAGAGGTAAGCTTAAAAGAGCCAACCATACATATATGTACATAAAAAGGCATGCTCAAACACACACACACACAAACCTCTCTTCTACTCCTCTTCACTCATACATTTAGATACATTCACAAAACCGAAGTGTGAGAAGGTCTCTTACTCATAACAAGGTTACTCATAGGAGAAAGACTCATAAGTATAAATTCCAATGCCTTATTGTATCAGATATGGGCACATTAATGTCTTTTGCCATATTAGAAAGGCACATCTCAAATTGGAGGACTATTAAAACTAATCTAAAAGGACCTAAGTATACTTGGGTACCAAAGTAAAGTGTTTGATATTGTAAGATGGGGACTCCACCAAATTGTCAACATGGAAAATCTAAAGGTGCATGAAGATTGCTAATGAATAAGGGATAAAGTTTCAAATGGCTATTTGGTATCAAACCATTGATACTAAACTTGTAATGTATCCCTTATCCCTTATGTATTTAACTTGATATATTTATGCATATGTTTAAGGGGACTTTTATGCATTTTATTACTTGATATATCTATATGTTGACATATTTGATTTGATGTGATTGATTGTGTGATGAGTTGAATCAATTCATTCTACATTTGAGATTTTCTATATTTCAAATATATAATTCAATAATCAAATATCATATACTTTATTAGAGCCATATATGAAAATTCTTCAATTCGTAGCCCTAGTTTGTGTGATCAAACATCTTTAAATGTTTGAATTATTTTGCATTTATGTTTATTTATGATATTTCCATGCAGTTTATGTTTCATCTATTTATCTTCTTATGTAATAAATTGTGCAAAATTGCTTGTGTTTGCTATTATTATTTAAAGTTTGTGTAATTGATAAGTTTATGGACATTTCTTCTTATATTTCTTATTCTCTCTCTTATTCCCTCCCATTTCCTCTCTTTTTGATCTTGATAGAGGAGGAGAGATAATTGACTAAATATACAAAGGGGAGAACATACAAAAATGAGAGAGAAAATTGAACTATATTTGCAATAAGCGAAGACAATGATTTTATTAGAATAACTAAGGGGGTTATGGTTTGAGGGACAACAATTGCTTATTTATGATTTGAATCACTTCACAATCGTTCACTTTGAAACATGCATAATTGATCTTTATCCTTTGCATATTCAATCTAAATCATAAAATTAAAAAGGGGGAAGATTGTTGGACTAGGTTGGTCAAACCTAAGTCAAGACTCTCTTTTGATCTTGACAATATAGATTGAAAGGTTCTAATGTCAATTTCAAGTGTTGATTTTGCAAATTTTTAAATAGGTTTACATTGAAAGTTAAATGAAAGTCTAAGTCTTAAAGATTGTAAGTAGCATCCTAATTTATAGTCATGAATTAGGATACCATGGTCGTTATCTTGCAGAAGAATTAAACCAAGTTGAAAAAGATGATTTTGCAATGTATGTCGCATTCATTATTGCTGTTGTGACTTTTGCATTTGCTTGGAGGGTGCCAAGTGTCCCAAAGAATTATTGGAAGATCAAAATTCATAAGGGCAAAATATTGGTTGAAATCGCGATTTGTTGAAGCAACATCTCTATGTCAAACAAAAGATTTTGCGGTGACCATTGTGTCTAGAGGAAGTAAATCGTGACCGCAAATTTTAGTTTGGTTTGAGGGACATAATGACTATTTTTCTTAGAGAACAAATGGTTGTGTGCCATGTGAACTAGCTGTTAGATACAAACGAGATTTTTTACTGTGAATCAAGCAAATTAGTGCAATGTAAGAAATCTCGACTACGAACACTGTCTGACAAACATTTAATGCAAGATCTACCTGGCACACCTTGGAGATTTAGACATAGTTTTATATGTAACGTCTCTTTGGTGGTTGCAGTTTATAAATACACCACCAAATAAACTTGAATAAAGAGGATAACCATTGATTGTGCCAAAACTCTTACAAAGTTAATTATCATAACTTTATTTCTTTGTATATAATTTGGTGTGAGCTTTAAACACCTTGGGTTTGAGTTTGAGAATGAGCTCTTGTATAGAAAACTCTTATTTGGGTTTGAGAGTGAGTCTTAGAATACTCTAGTTTAAGTTTGAGTGTGAGCCTTGAGAAAACACTTGTAAGGTTTTGTGTGAGTCGAAACACTAGGTTGAGTATGAGCCTTGGGAAAACACTTGTAAGGTTTGGTGTGAGCCTAAACACTAAGTTGAGTGTGAGCCTTAGAAAAATAGTTGTAAGATTTGGTGTGAGACTAAGCACTAGGTTGAGTGTGAGCCTTACAAAAACACTAGTAATTTAGTGAAATACCCAATTGATAAATTATGAAGTGAATATAGGGTTGGTTAATACCTGAAACACTATATAACTATTCTATTCATTCTTCTACTACTTTTTCTCTAATCTTTTATTTATGTAAGCTTCCTCCAAAAGTTCAAATTTGCCACCAATTCAACCCTTCTTCTTGGTGCACAAGGGCCAACAAATTTAATTGAATTCACAAGTGGCTTTGATACCACTATTAGATTTTGTAGAGCAAGCACAATGAAAAAAATCAGAAGTTTAAATATATAAACCCATTGAGGCTCTATACAATTCGATTGGATTATTAAATGGGAATGTGAATCCTACCAACTTAAGATGAATTGCGAGATTATTGGAAGGCAAAAAGGGGTTTATACTGGTAACACCTACCTTGAGCTTGGAGTGTAAATTGTCGGATTCATATGTTATCAAAAGATAAACGTCCTATGTAGGTATCTACACAAGAAACTCTCCAAAATATTGTATGCTAGTACTAAGGTCGTTTGCACACACTCTCTCCAAAGCAATTTTTGAAGTTTAATATGAATCTTTAAATTTTTAGAAGACCCTAACATAAATGTATCTTAAGTATTTAGATGTATATGCCAACCATGAATTTTAAGAGATACAAATAATAAAATATTTTATTTTAACTTTTAAAACAAAAAAAAAAAAAAAATATATATATATATATATATATATATATATATATATATATATATATAAGATAATATCTCTAATTATCTTAATTATATATATCCTAAAAAAGTAGTAAACACAATATTATTTTTGTTCTAAGTGTATGACCATGTGGGTTTAAATAACGCTGGTAGTATCTCAAAAACTATTTTTGGCCCATAAATCATAAATGGGCTCTAACAAGACATTATAACTACTTAAGTTATACGAAGGTCATTAATTTGACCTAACTTGTCTTACAAATAATATTATAATCTTTTTATCACATTTTATCTCAATTGAACATAGGGCATGAATCATGTTATCCTTATATAGTTCAATTAAATGATTTCTCAATCTCTAAGTAGACTGATGTAAAATGATATTGATAATATTTTTCAACTCATTTTTATATAACCATACAATTTTTTCAATCTAACTCATTGAGGAGTCTAGAGATATATTTCTCATAAATGCATGAGGGATGAATTCCCTATCAATTACTCATATTCTTTTATATAATTTACTTAATGGCCAATATCAATTTGTATAATCATTCTATTAAAGATAATGTTGGATTGTATCAAAACATGAAGTTCATTATATTAGAATCCATGGTGATTTTCAATTCGAAGGATTAAGTTACTATTATTGTATGAGAATTATTTATAACAATTTATCCATGTAGTATTTTCATAGCGAATTAATTTTTAAATACAAGAAAAAATTAATTTTTAGTATTTAGTTTTATTTTTAAAACTAGATTTTAATTTTTAAATTTAAATACTAAATACTGACATTTACCAAATGTTTAATTTCAGTATTTATATGCTCAGTAGTTAAACCCTAATTAGTAAATGCTAAATCAAATGACCATGATAAAAGATAGATAACATGATATTCTCTATTTTTATCCCCAAAAAACATTATATATTCTATTCATAAATCTTTAAAAAAAAAAATTCAAATATAATCTAGTGCGTTGATAGTGTTCACAATCACAGATGTTATACCTAGCACTCAACTTTTATTATAAGGTAATCCTTGAGAGTTCATCGGAAGTGGCTAAAGAGTTGACGAAATTTCAAGCGGCCATGTGCAGCTACATACAAACTCTACTAAGCTCGAGGAGATCCGCCTTCGATGGCGGAAAGCATTAAATGTTCTTACGAAGCACAAAATAATTAACCATGCCCTTTGACTTAATATTTTAGTTTCTTGTAAAAATTAAGCAGTAGCCATTAATCCTCTAGTACTTCTTGGAATGGAAATGAGATACCAAACTCGCAAAACCTCAATTGCTCTTAGATATTCAACCATTCTAGCTTTAGCCCTTCTTTCTACCTCATTTTTTTTGTTCATTTCTCCACTTTTAAGAGTACAAGAACCAATAAGTTTTCCTTCAGGGGAAACCTCATTTAGTGGTGACCTTAGAGAAGCTAAATTTCCATGGAATAAACTTTGTTTCGGGCCGACAATTGAGAGGCTAAAGCTTGCAGTTTTCTCTAAGACATGGCCAGTAGGTGCCGCCCCTGGTGGTATGGAACGCCATGCTTCCACCCTATACCATGCTCTTGCTGCCAGAGGTCATGAAGTGCATGTATTCACTGCTCCATCAGATAGGAGGCCTCATTTAGACATCCATGAAAGGAGCCTTCACGTGTATTTTGCTGCCAATGATCATGGTTCTGTCAACTGCTCTCTAGCATTTGAGATCTTCAACAAGATAAACTCTATTGAGGCATTTGATTATGTGCATACAGAAAGTGTTTCTTTGCCTTATTGGAGAGCAAAATTGGTGCCTAATGTGGCTGTCACATGGCATGGGATTTGGTATGAAATTATGCACTCCAAATTATTTGAAGAGCTCTTTTCAAACCCAAATGGGGTTCTTCCAGGCCCTATGACAGATCTTCAAGAAGCAATGCCAAGGCTTGTCGATGAAATTAGATTCTTCTCGAGCTATAAACATCATATATGCATAAGCAATAGTGCTGGAGAAGTACTAGCTAATATTTATCAGCTACCACTGACCAACATTCATGTTATACTAAATGGTGTTGACAACACAAAATTTGTGCACAACCCAGAAGATGGAATGAGATTTCGAAGAAAATACGGTATTCCTGAGAATGTTAGCCTTGTGATGGGAGTTGCAGGGAGGCTGGTTAGGGACAAGGGACATCCACTACTTTACAAAGCGTTTTCATCTATCACAAAACACCACCCTGGCGTATGCCTAGTTGTAGCAGGGTCAGGTCCTTGGGGAAGAAGATATGCTGAATTAGGCTCAAATGTGAAGGTCATTGGCGCATTGGAGTCGTCAGAGCTCTCTGAATTCTATAACGCAATTGATGTGTTTGTGAACCCAACATTGAGACCTCAAGGACTTGATCTTACATTGATTGAATCAATGCATTGTGGCAAACCAGTGCTAGCACCAAATTATCCAAGCATAGTTGGAACTGTAGTGGTAAGTGAAAATTTTGGCTACACATTTTCGCCTAATGCCAAGTCTTTGGTTGAGGCTTTGGGGTCGGTAATAAAAGATGGGCCAACAGTGTTGCAGAGGAAAGGCAGGGCTTGTAAAGACTATGCACTTTCTATGTTTACTGCTACTAAAATGGCATCTGCCTATGAGAGGTTCTTCCTTTGCATGAAGAATAGTAGATATTGCCATTATCCTCTGCCGACTGATTGTTGAAGTAGATCTCCTTTTCATTGAAAATTGTTCTCATGCATAGTGGAATAACAAGTGGATTTAACATTGATTTTAATGTTCATTTGACATTGCTAAAATATACACTGCTCCTTTTTCTATTTTTGGTGCATTGAATGGAAACTTGTAAACGAATTCTTACGTTTCAGCGGCTTTTCTTATTTTTCCCTTCCTCAAATATTTTTGACATATTTCATGAATGAAAATTAAATTTTAGTCTTATATTTTTTAGTTATTTATTTATAGTTTCTTTAAACAATTATTTATTTTTATTTTTAATTATTTTTAATTATGCAATTTTTATGAAAATTCTAATAGTTTATGTGACAAATAGTTAGTTTGATAAATATCAAAATTTTTTATCTCAAATAAATAGTATCGATCCAATGACTATCACTCATTTAAAACTAAACAAAAATAAGAATCAATTAGATATATGCTTATTGATTTTATTATTTTTCTTCATTTTTCCTTTCATATTGATTTTATTATTTTTCTACATTTTTCCCTTTCATATTTATTATGAATAAGCATAATCTACGTTTTTTTTTACAGATTCATATGTTTTTGTTTATTTTTTTGATTTTGATTAATTTTTAATTTTTCTATGGAATAGAATAAATCCTTTTATATGAAGACATCACTGCCCTGTATGAAATTTATTATCAATATTTTTATCAGAGCCATTACTTAGATATTTGTATAATATAACTAAGTTTATTTGAAGATGTAGATATCTGGTTATGGTGGGATACAATTCAAAAACGAGCACAAGAGTATATTGTAAAAGAGATTAAATTTAAAGAATCAAATTTACTTTTAATCCTATCAAAATAAATTATCACATTTTCATATATTGAAAAAATTTATCACTTTTTAAGTCATGAAATAATGTATAAGCAACTGTGTTAAGTAATTTAATTATAAAATTATATATTATGTGAAATTAAAATACATAATACAATTCACATATTTAGCGATGTATTATAACATAGAAATAATGCACATTTGATATATTAATATTATCGTTTATGACAACAAGCTTATTATGGATTCTAATTTTATGTTTACATATTGTTTCAATCTAATTTCAGTTTAAATTTATATAAATATGATATATTCTAATTAAACATTCAAACTCTTAAAACTCGCTATCAAGATTAAAATAATTCTAATAAAAGTCATGCATTTTAGAAATATATATATATATATATATATATATATATATATATATATATATATATATATATATATATATATATATATATATATATTACTTTATATATTTTTATCGATGTATTTATAAGTGAAATAAATGTTTGT
>CATIWR010186324.1:0-18992 GCA_949677035.1 Omphalea diandra
ATATATATATATATATATATATATATATGAGAGTAAAATTTTTGAATCCAGACCCTTAGTTTGAAGGTTATATTTGTAATATTATATTATTAATGTATAATTTGACTTTGATTGCTAAGAAAAGTTTGGATCCTATTTCTATTTATTTATATTTAGATTAGATGGATGAATTAGTAGTAGAATTTGGTTTCTCATAGATTTTTTTAACATAAGGCATCAATGCAATTATTACTATTATTATGATTAATATATAGCTTGAATACATGTAATTTATTATTATTATCATTATTATTAATGCATATTTTAAATATGTGTAATTCTTTTATTATTATTATTGTTATAACTGAGAAACCAAAAAAAATAAATAAAGGGTCATATATAAAAAATGGTATATATAAAAAAGTATTATTGCAATACAGATTTTATAATAATAGAACTTCAAATAGATTTTACCATAATAATAATCTTTTGATATATTTGACAACTTTTATTTCTATAGATAATTATAAAAATTTAAAAAGATCTAAAAAAAATAAAAATACTAAAAATTTTAAAAAATCCTAAAAAATGAAAACACATGGAACGTACATATTATATATATATATATATATATATATATATATGAGTTTAGCGCAAAGTTACTATCATTATTTGTTTACTGTTTTTGAGTATTTATTTTTGAAATACGAATTGAAAAACTAAAAAATTAATTTTATATTATTTGAATTGTAAAAATCTTTTTTGTTTTAAAAAATAAAATAATAAAATAAATATTTCATTACCATATTTTGTTTCATTGGTATTTAGGTTGTAAATTAATTAAATTAAGTTAAATTTAAATTTAATTTATTTATTAGATAAATTTGAAATTTAATTAAATATTAAATAAATTGAATTGAGTCAAATATCACCATCTTCATATACGATAAAAAAAAGTAAGCATTTATTAAATATCATTAAATTATAGCTAAAATATTTCATAAAATTATAAATTTACAATATTTATTTTAAATATTTTAATTTATTAAATGATATTTATGATTTTAAATTATTTATATAATAAAATATATAATGTTGAAATATTATATGTATGTATACAATAACATTTAGAAAATTTTAATAATGAAACTTTAATAAACCAAACTTGAATTCACACTTAACTAGTATTTAAATTTATATATTTTATTCATAAAATTAAACAAATCAAGCATCAATATATATTATTAGTCACAATTTCAAAATTAATTTTAAATAATTACTTGCTATTTGTCAAACGATTGTGTATAACATAACCACATATTGTTATTTTATATTATGTCACATGTATTTTATTTTATATTATGTCATAAAAATTGTTACATAAAAAATTTAAATAGAAAATTAAAAAATTAGTTATTATTTTAAAAAATTTTATAAAATTAATTAACAATGCTAATTTAAAAGTTTTATAAAATTAATTAATAATTTATATTAATTATTATAAATTTTAAAAAAGTTTAATATTTTATTTTTAATTAATTAATTAAAATTAACATACAAGTAATAATCATATTTACTATTTTTATAAATTATTATTTGTTATTTTTATAAAATTATTATCTAATAAGATTTTAAATAAATAAAAAATATAATTAAATTAATATAATAGAATTTAATAGTATATTATAATTATTTTAATAGAAAATAAAAATTCATAATTTTTCTTTTTTTTCTTTTGTTGACTATGTTTTCTCTTTAGTTATTTTAAAATTTTTCTTCTTACGTAGAAACTAAATATTTATTATTATTAAAATCCTAAAAAAGATTATGTTGGCCTTAGTGCACCAAGAAGGGGGAGTTGAATTGATGACAAATTTGAAGTTTTTATTTTGGATGAAACACACAAGAATGAAAGACTTAGAGAAAGGGTAGAAGAAAAATGAACACAAAAGTTTTTATAGTGGTTCGAGTATTAATCAACCCTATATTCACTCCCCAATTCACTAATTGGGTATTTCACTTAATCTCTAGTGTTTTACAAGCTCACACTCAACTTAGTGTTTAGACTCACACCAAACCTTACAAGTGTTTCTCCAAGGCTCACACTCAACTTAGTGTTTAGACTCATACCAAACCTTACCAGTGTTTTTCCAAGGCTAACACTTAACCTACGCAAGAGTTTTATAACTAGACTCACTCTCAAACCTATACAAGAGTTTTACAACTAGGCTAACTCTCAAACCAAAACAAGATGTTTAAAGCTCACACCAAACTATATATAAAGAAATAAAGAATTAAAGTAGAGAATTAACTTTGCAAGAGTTTTGACACTATCAATGCTTCTTCTCTCTTGCATTAACATCAGTTTGGTGAAGTATTTATAACCCACATACACCAAAGAGACGTTACTCTAAAACTATAAACAAATCTCCAAGATGTACTAGGCAGATTCAACATTAAATACTTGTCAGGCTGAAGTCGCGGTTGCTACTCACTTTTTGTGGTTGCAAAATTCCAATTGCGACTGAAAATACCGTTGGTGTCTAATGGCTAGTCCACGTGGTAGCTCCTCATTTGTCCATCAAGAAAATATAGTCATTGCATTCTATCTGCTCACAAAGTCGTGGTCGCAATTGAGGTATGACACAAACCGCGAATTTGTCTGTGATTCAACCAAGGCTCCTTCAAATGATTCGCAACTGCGAATTTGTCCGCAAATTTCTCTGACCCAACTTCATCCTTTCTTATAACATTGTCACTGTCGTGACTTAGGGAATTTTCACCGCGAATTCCTCTATTCTTCTTAAAGATGGAGATTTTGACTTCTATTGAAGATAACTCTTATAAACTGTAAAAACAACACTTAAAATTGACATTAGAACTTTCAATCTATATTATCAAGATCAAAAGAGAGCTTTGACTTAGGTTTGAATAACTTAGTTTAACAATCTCTCTCTTTTTGATTTTGACAATCTAGATTAAATATGCAAAGGATAAAAAATCAATTATGCATGCTCCTAAGAGAATGATTGTGAAGTGATTCAAATCATAAGTATGAAATTGCTCCCCCTTAATCCATATTCTCCCTTAGTTATTATAATAAGATCATTGTCTTAGCATATTACAAATGTAGTTCAATTTCTCTCCCTTTTTTGTATGTTCCCTCTTTATATATTCAGTCAATTATCTCTCCCCCTTTGTGAAGATCAAAAAGAAGGGAATGGGAGGGAATAAGAGAGAGAATAGAGAAAATGAGAGGAAAATTCCACAAACTTGTCAATTGTACAAACTCAAATTAAAATAGCAAACATAAGTAATTTTGCATAATTAATCACAATATGACACATAAGAAAATAAATGAATGAAACATAAATATAAAATAATTCAAGCATTTAAAAGATGCTTGAACACATAAACTATGGCTAGAAATTTAAGAGTTTTCATATATGGCCCTAGTAGAGTATATGGTTTTTGGTGATTGATTTGAACATTTGAAATGAAGAAAACCTTAAATGCAAAATGAATTGATTTAACTCATCACATAATCAATCAATCAAATCAAATCAAATCAAGCAAGTGAACACATAGATATGTCAAGCAATAAAATTCTCCCTAAATGTATGCATAAATATTTTAAGTTAAAAACATAAGGGATAAGAGATACATTACAAGTTTAGTATCAATGCCTTGATACCAAATAACCATTTGAAACTTTTATCCATTCTTCATTAGCAATCTCCATTCACCTTCAGATTTTCCATGATGAGAGTTTAGTGAAGGAGTCCCATCCTGTAATATCAAATAGTTTGCTTTGGTATCCAAATATACTTGGGTCCTTAGGGGTTAGCCTTGGAAGGGTCCTACAATTTGAGATGTGCCTTCCTAATATGGCAAAATACATTGATATGCCCATATCTCATGCAATAATGACATTAGAGCTTAGACTTATGAGTCTTTTCCTATGCACAACCTTAGTATGAGTAGGGGGCCTTCTCATACTTTGGTTATGATAGTGTATGCAAGTGCATGAGTGATTAGGAGTAGAAGAGAATTTATTATATTTGTGTGGTTAAACATGCTTCTTGTTATAAATGTAAGCATATTTTGCTCTTTGAGCCTTGGAGGGTCTTTCCTTTGCCCTTAGTTATAGGTGGTTTAATGCTTGGGGCACCTTTTTTCCCCATGACCTCATTACTTGAAGTTTGAAGTATTAATGCTTTAATGAATGTAGTGGGTGAAGAGGCTTCATTGAAGCCTAAACCATGCCAAACTAAAGGAGTTCTTTGAGATATAATTAGTGTATCCAAGGCTTCCTTCCCTTTATGAAATTTAGAGATGAAATATCTAAGTTCTATAACTTTATCCTTTAAAGAATCATTTTCCTTTCTTAAAGAGTAAAGAGAGGATGAAGACTTAGAAAGACTCTCTATAAACTTTTTGAGTTCTTCATTAGAAGTCCTTAATTCACTTACAAGGTTGTTCAAGGATTTAAATTCATCTTCTAACTTGGAACATTTTTTCTTGTGAGTTTTCATTTGTGACTTATATTTGTTACATTTCAAAGTGAGAGCTTCTAAAAGCTCATCATCTATATCATCAAATGCATCATAATCATCATAAGAGTGTGGATAAGTACTTATCTCTTTAGAGGAGTCCTCTTGAGCCAGGAAGCAAAAGTTTGTTGCTTCATCTCTATCTTTATCTTCATCACTTGAATCATCATCCCAAGTAGCCTTAAATGGCTTCTTCTTTTCCTTGTGATGACTTTCTTAGAATTCTTATTTCTCTTCTTCTTTTCATCAACTCCTTGGTCCTTCTTGATATTTTAGCAAGCTTTTTTCTTCTTTATCACTTTCATTTAAGTCACTTGAGCTTGAATAATCTTCTTGAGCTTTGAAGGCCAGAGCTTTCTTATCCGCTTTTTGTCTTTGTCCTCTTAGCTTCTTCATTTCTTCATCTTTCTTGAGAGTCATCTCATGAGTGAGAAGCTTACCAATGAGGACATCGGTTGACACTTTTCCAATCTCTGGATTGGACTCTTGAATGTTGCATACTCTTGCACCAAATTTATTTAATGGAAGAGATTTAAGGATTTTAGTGTTTATCTCATAGTTGGTAAGAGTCCTTCCAAATTTTTTCATGTTTGTGATAATAGCTAAGAATCTATTTGTCATTTCAGTGATGGTTTCACAGTCTTTCATCATGAAGAACTCTCATTCTGTCACATATACCTCCAACTTGCTTGATTTCACAAGAGTTGTGCTCTCATGATAGTTTTCTAGTGCTTTCCATATGACATATGCAGTTTGGCAATATTAAACTCTTCCAATTTCTTCCTTTGACATAAAGCTTAGGAGAATAGTAATTACCCTATTGTTCTTCCCATTTGTCTTTCTTTGTACTTCACTCTATTCTTTTCTTATAATTGCCACCTCTACTCTTTCAACTATCTTTGTTGGAGGCTTCCACTTTTCAAATATATAATCCCATAAGTTGATGAGATCGCTATTAAGATAAATCTCTATTTTATGCTTCCAAAGAGCATAACCATTGCCATCAAAATGGGGATTAAGGTGAGAGTAGACTCCTTCTTATGCCATCGACCTTTTCTCACCCATTTAATGCTCGAATTGAGACTTGGCTCTGATACCAATTGTTGGCCTAGTGCATCAAGAAGGGAGATTGAATTGGTGGCAAATTTGAAGTTTTAATTTTGGATGAAGCACACAAGAATGAAAGATTTAGAGAAAGGGTAGGAGAAGAATGAACACAAGAGTTTTATAGTGGTTCAGGTATTAACCAACCCTACATCGACTTCTCAATTCACCAATTGGGTATTTCACTCATTCTCTAGTGTTTTACAAGCTCACACTCAACTTAGTGTTTAGGCTCACACCAAACCTTACAAGTGTTTTTTTAAGGCTTACACTCAACCTAGTGTTTAGGCTTACACCAAACCTTACAAGTGTTTTCTCAAGGCTAACACTTAACCTATGCAAGAGTTTTACAATTAGACTCACTCTCAAACCTATACAAGAGTTTTACAACTAGGTTAACTCTTAAATCTAAACAAGGAGTTTAACGCTCACACCAAACTATATACAAAGAAATAAGGAATTAAAGTGGAGAATTAACTTTGCAAGAGTTTTGACACTATCAATGGTTCTTCTCTTTTGCATTAACATCAATTTGGTGGAGTATTTATAGCTCACATCCACCAAAGAGATGTTACTCTAAAACTATAAATAAATCTCCAAGATATGTTAGGCAGATTCAACATTAAATGCTTGTCAGGCTAAAGTCGCGGTCGCTACTGACTTTTCGCGGTCGCAAAATTCCAATTGTGACTGAAAATACCGTTGGTGTCTAACGACTAGTCCACGTGACAACCCCTCATTCGTCCATCAGCCGTTGCATTCTAACTGCTCACAAAAGTCGCAGTCGTGATTGAGACGTGACACAGACCGCAAATTTGTCTATGATTCAACCAAAGCTACTTCAGCTAATTCGCGGCTGCGAATTCGTCCGCGAATTCCTGTAACATAGCTTCATCCTTTTTTATAACAGTGTCGCAGTCGCGACTTAGGGGATTTCGACCGTGAATTCCTTTGTTCTTCTAAAAGATGGAGATTTTGACTTCCATTGAAGGTAGTTCTTATAAACTATAAAAACAACACTTAAAATTAGAATTAGAACTTTCAATCTATATTGTCAAAATTAAAAGAGAGCTTTGACTTAGGTTTGAATAACCTAGTCTAACAGATTAACATAGAACAAAATTTTCTTATACTGTTAAATTTTTTAAATTATTTTACTTAAAATTTTTTATATTATTAAATTTTCTATATTTTTTAAATTAATTAAGAAAATTAAATATTTAATTAGTAACTTGTTTATCACAAAATAAAAAAATATATTATGTTACTACTTATTAAAAATTATTATAGTATAATATAATTATTTAATAAATGACAAGATAAATATATGTTTAAAAATGAGTATGAGATCAAAATTAGTTAGCTCAATTTTACTCTATTTGAGAAAGAAAAAATTTGAAAGAAGAGAAAAGTATATGGGTGAAAGTGATGATACAAATATAATGTCTCTTTATTTAAGAGATGAAGAAACAATAAGAAAAGAAGAAATTAAAGAGAAACTTTCTGTGTAAAAAAAAAAAAAAAGAGAAAATAAATCTTATAGACTCATTATTTTGAGTCACTCCATTTTGAATAGAAAATAAAAAGTGAAACTTTTTTTTTCAAATAAATAAAGGAAAAATAAGAATTCTTTGTCTTACTTTCTCATTCTTATCACTTATTTTCCCAAAGATAATGTTAGACTTGACTTAACTAAAGTTGCAAGCCTAAGTCAAATTAAAGTCCCGTTAGAGCACTATTTACCCTGTATTTGGTTTAAATTTATCGTAGGATTCAATTCATTTAGAATTTATTAGCAAATAAATTTTTATATTTCGTATGTTAAATAATAATTATAAAATTCATTTTAAATAAAATAAATATTATGTTTGATTTAAATTTAAATTTTAATTTAATATTTTATTTGATAAAAAATACCCTTTATTAGTCATGTACATTGTATATGTGATTTTGACTTTTTCATTGTTTTCTTCTTTCATAATAAAAATGCAAATACAATTATTTTTAATAAAATTATTATAAATAATTAATAATAATTTTACTGTCTGATAAAATCATGTCAATTCATGAGGGAATCAATTTTTTTTGGACATTTTCTTTAGCATGACAAAATATAAAGAACACCAAAAAGATCCATTATAACAGTTGTTTCAGAAACTATCATACGAATAATTACATGCCACTGATGCATTATACGAATTAGTATAAATAACAATCAGTCGAGGTTGGGAGTCGAGTTGCCGCATGGATGGTTTGCTGGCCCTATTCCATTTTTTTTTTTTTTCTGTGACGAAGAGACAGAAGGATAGAGAAGAAAGAAAATAAGAGAGTTAAAAGCAGGGGTAAAGTACGGAATTCATTTACAAATTCTAACGATTTTAGTGGAATTTGGCTTAGTTATGTCTAATTCCACAAATTTATTTAAGTCGAATTCTACATGAAAATTCATTTAAATCAAACACATAAGCTTTGGATTTGCTAATGAATTTCATAAAATTTTATGGAATTCATTTATACTATGAAATTCATTTATACTAAATACAATGTTAATTAATAATATAATACTCTATCTATTTCATAATATTTGTAGTTTTAGTGCTCTGCATTTAAAGTAAGAAAGCTATTAATTATGGATAATTTCAATTAATATGGATAAATATATCCTCAATTTATTTCTAACCAAATTAATTAGAGAAAAAGAAGAGAGAGAGAGCGAGATGAGATGAGATAATGATGAGAATATATTTGAAAAATAAATAATTGATGTTAAATTGGAATAGTAAAACGAAAATTATATTGAAATTTTTCTTTTTTGACGACAAATATTTTGAAACAAATGAAATATTATTTATTTTATTATATAAACAAATCATTTATAATTTATTACTCTATCCATTCCAAATTAGATGTCGTTTTAAGAAAAAATTTTTGTTTCATAATACTTGACATTTTATAATTATCTATAAACATTAATTAATTATTTTCATTTTTCTCTTTCATAATAATTATTTATTTGTAGAATGCAAAATAATTTATGAAAATAATTAATTAAGAGTAACATAGTCTTTTATTTATGTAATAATATCTATTAAATACAATTCTTAATATATGTGTAAAAATTTTAAATGACATTTATTATGAAATGAACATAGCAGGTAATAAATATTACATGCTATGTATACAAAAATTTAAAATATAAAGATTTTATTCACCAATAATACTAATTGTGAATCATAAACCGAAACTTAATTATTTCTATAAGGAATAGTATAATTTTTATTACATTCTAATTTTTAAATTGTAAAAATTGATAAATCTATGTTAAATAAAATATCAATATAAAAAAACTTCTTTTAATCACTTATAAATATTAATATTTTATAATAAAATAATTTCAATAAAAATTGAAATCATAGTAAATAATTAAAATATAAAATAAAAATAATTATGATATATTTTTATGAATAATATATTTCTTGAATATTAATTTTAATGTTAAAAATAAATCAAAAATTAAATTAAAAAATTAGATGAGCCAAATCAACTGGTTTTGAAGGTAAAACAAACCAATAAAGGAACCAATTATAGAGTTTGCATGTTGAATTGGCAAAGCCAAACTAGGTTTTATAATATTGTTATTGACCTGAAGCCTTTAATGTCATTAGTTTTAAATGGTTTTGAATATTGTAAAACAAAAGTTCTAATATCTCTTCTAATTATTTATATATTAATTAAAATTTAAAAAAAATAAAGGAGTATGTTCATGGAAAACAAACATTAGAAGATGATTAGCTTAGAAATTGAAGAATAAAAAGAAATAAATAAGTCACTTTATCCAAGTAGTTCGTAAAAAGGAATAATCTATTTAGAAAATAGAACAATTTTTTCCAACTAAGTGAATAGCCTTGTACAGATTTACACTACCTTGCTCAATAAAAATAATTTTAATAAAAATCAGGTAAAATGGCCAAACGACTCTAAGATCAAGGGAACAATTCAAGTGAATATCCCATGCAGGAAGTGAATAGACTGTGTAAACAATCCTATACAAGAAAAAGAAACATAAAAAAAAATGTAGAATAATTCTAGAGAAGATACAAGACTTATAATATATGGTCGGAAAGTTAAAGAAGTCTAGTTTTCAAAGAATCAAATGGTGTATAAATCCAAGTCATATACAAATTGATTTATAACAAGTTATGTGGTGAACCATTAAAGAAAAGAAAAATTTTGAAGTCTAGTTCCCAATAAAATAAATGAATTGCAGTTTCCAATTTTATAGAGAAAGTTGTGACTATTTGAGTGAGAAGTATTTGTAAGAGAATGCTATGAATAGCTTTGTTCCATATTAAATGGCCTTCAAGAACCGAACCATTCACCATGAAAAAATTGAAGATTTTCATCTAGAATTGAGCAATCGACTAGCACAAAGTAGAACAGCCTGTTCAACTCTGTAATAGCTCAGTTTGTCTAAAAACAATTAGTAACGACAAGTTTTGTATTAGAAATCCTTTCATGGACCTTGGGTTTTACAAAGACATCTAATATGACTTCTGGAATGTTGCCTAACATATGAAAAGTCTAGGATAAGCATCATTAAGCATCAAATCTTTTCTTCCTTTTCTCTATTCATGCTCTTCAGGATTTCAAGGTTGTCTCCTTTTCTTTGTTCATGCATTGAGTTTAACACTTATGAAAGATGGAATGTCTGATTATGAGAGATTCTCTTTTAAGCACTATTTGTATATCTTGTGTAAGATCAACATTGATTGATGATTTTGATGTTAAATTAATAAATCTTGATCGTAAAAAGTTTGATTTGTACCTTAAACAAGTTAGTAAAGGTTTAAGGTAGTGGTTGAAACTATCTTGTTTAGGTTAATATTGAGTCTAAAAAAAATACTGAATAAGTTTCTCTACTAAGCTCGATAAGAAAAAGACAGTTAAAGTTTATTATAACCTGTAAAAGGATAAATTGTATTTTAATCTATAAAAAATAGTGAAAAGCTCCACTAAGTGCTCGGAGAAAGGACATTGTGAGAATTGTTCTTGAACCTCTAGAAATCCTGGTATCACTCTCATTATTTTTGTTTGTGCTGTAGTTTAAAGTTTAATTCTACAATATTTGTCATGGCTACGGTTACCACTCTTTGAGGCTCCATAAAAGATCAATATTAATATTTTAAATTTATTTATTCATATATTATAATATTTTTCTATATACAGGCTCCATAAAAGATCAATATTAATGTTTAAAATTTATTTATTCATATATTATAATATTTTTCTATATAGTACCATAGGTTTTTTTTTTTCAATTTTATATCACATGACCTTTGAAAGCCTTTTAACCAAACACCCTTGCATTGGTCAAATCTTGTAGTACGTAAAAGTGTAAAACCTAACCTTGTAGGATGTCAAAGTGCAAAATCCTAACAGCTCCTTATGGACGTGGGAGATTCCCAGTCTACCAGATAAAGTTCTCAATCTAGGCTTTCCTAATGTGAACTCATTCCAGATCATCATTCCAGCATACACACAATCCTCTAGTCGGCCCTAAAATGTTGACCAGAAACATCTAGCCAAGGAGGTTGATTCTTGTGCCCAATTTTGTCAAATTTAAATCACAAATGCTGAAGCACAACACAGACATGGACACTCTATAATGCAATCATCAAACTAACATGTGTATTAATAGCTCAAAGATACCAAGAGGATTTTATATACACCAAAGCTTCTTTTAAGTCGCTCAAAAAACAAGCTTCACATTCTCTAGGCTACAATTGTTCTCTACACTCAAAACCTTTCTTCCATTTTCTACAGTTGAAACAAACAAGAAGAATTTGGGACAATCATGACCAGTTATAGAACAGTTGTTACCTCTGAACACAATCATGACCAATTACATATTTCTATTGAACCTATTTCTCACGAAACCGAGAAAGATGCACCCCAGCAACCAGTTTGAACTGAAATATGCTAAAAATGGGTTGAAGACATTTCATTCAGTGTCTTTCTGTCAACCCATCCAATTTTAGGATTCCTCTTCCGCAAGCTGCACATTGTATGCGTGCTTTATGTCTGTCACAAATCAAGTGTCCAAAATAAAATTTGGGGGTCCAGTGAAAGTACATAAACAATGAAGACTGGATAAACATAAGCCTAACAAGAACAAAGAACAAAGAAATAATATTACAAATTGGACATATGCTATGCATGCAGCATTCAAGACTGCATTTTGCCAACAAATGGACTGATATAATACACAAGATGTTGGATCACTGCTTTGGTCAAATTCTCCTAGGTCTCAAGGCTATAGTCTATAGAGAACAATGTCGACCACCCATGATCTTTTTATCATTAGATGCAACCTCCATTTTACACAACAGAAATTTACAAGATGAAGATCATATCTGACAAGACAAAAAAAAATCTCTCACTAGCTACTAATGACAGGTCACAACCAATTATTGTAAATACACCAGTGGACTACTACTCAATTAAATATAGCCACCAATGAAACAAATATGTAAGACAGACTTATAACCACCATGCTCAAATTATGAAAAAAAGTCGTAAAATTTACACTAGTCAGCAACCTAATTAACCCTGTAGGTGCAAGTCAAATTTAATTTTGTTCACATGCAAACGTGATCATCAATTCATCACAAGCATTAACTAGGGTTCGCCACAAAAATCTTTCCATGGCATATATCAAATGGTCAAATATTTGTACAATTTTTCTTTTTTTTTTCAAACATGAGGTAAATACTGAAAGTTACCTTTTAATGATGGCTTATCATATTTATCATTCCTGTTGTCCTCATTCTTCCATTCGCTATCATCATCATCATCACCCATTTCATCTCTTCCATCATTTCCTATATCACTTTCACTTGCTGTTTCCCATTCTGAGTCATCACTGTCATGGCCATAGACATCTCCAGCTTCACCCTCACAGTGAACACCCCCATGTTTGATAGCCGCCTCTCTAAATAACCAGGCTGCACGCATCTGCTTCTTGACTAGGCGCTCAGCATAATCAGGAACTTTATTTTGCCTCGAACATAGATCAGGATCATTTGACTGAGAGCATTCATTAATGAACAGAATGGCATCTAACAAGCTCTCTTTGGCCAATCCCAGCATGTCATAAGCTTGAGCTCTTCTCCAAAGGCTTTTTGCATGACGATTAAGAGGGTTGTGAAGACAAAGAGCACGTGTAGCATCACTTATAGCAGCCAAGGGTTGTTGTAACAGAAGATGACACTGAGCTCTATTACTGTACAGAACAACTCTCTCTTTTTTTGATCTCATTGGACACAAGGACAATGCTTCAGAGTACTTAGATGCAGCTCCAGATATATTTCCTGATGAGAACAGGGAATTTCCTTCGAGTTTGACCACTAATGCTGCTGCCTGCTTAATATGTAGATCTTCTTTGGGCATATTCTTTTCCCATTTCAATCTTTGTTTTGATTTTAACAGTTCTTCAATCAGTTCTTTTGTCCGATTGCTGACAGAGTTACGTCCCGTTCCTTGTGATTCAATACAATCTTGAAGAACATTAACAATGAAATCCCCGAGCTTTTTGTGATCACCCAGAACTGTGATCTCTGCAAGATCTACGAGTGCAAGTACTGCCTTATCGATTACCTATAAAACACGCAAAAGTAACAATATGACAAAAAAATACACTTTAAATAACTAAAAAGCTATCTTTGCAGAGAAGAATCTAAGGCATGAAGCTATCGTTTTTCTTCTATGTGAACTGAAGTGCTGTAATTGAATTAGTGCTTGATAAACAGGATAATTCTAAAATCCCTTGGAACTGGAAAAAAATAAAAATAAAAGAAGATTTTAGTTTAAAGTCCAAAATCAATGAATTGAAAAAATGAAAAAAAATTGTCATGTTAATAGGAACAAGCATCAATATGTAGAAAGGCTCATGATAGTTGTTTATTTTATAGAACTTAGAATAATGTATAGAACTACATTTTTTCCACTTTGCAGCCTATGAATTGTGCATGTTCGATGATTGCATTCAATAAATTTCAACAAAACACCCAAATGAAGCTTCCTATCTCTCTCTTCTCTCTCTCTCTTTCTCTCTCTATCTCATGCACACACATAGACACACCAGAAGCACCATAAATATAAACGTGCCTTTTATTAAGGTTTATCAAGTCATCCTTTAGAGTGTTCACGAGATCAATGATATTGAAATTTAAGGTTTTTAGCAGTTCTCTTTTTTATAATATGCCTATCATCTTTAGTTTATTTTTCAGCACTTTTTAGCTTGCAATCATAGATTATATATATGCAAGCATATTAGCTTACATGATTATTATCATAGGCTTGCTTCAACAAAATGTACGGACATAGTACTCTCATTCAAGAGATAGAACAAATAGAAAAGTTTCACCATTAAAAGTATGAATACAGCACTCTAATTCAAGAGATGGAACAAGTACAGAAGTTTCACCATTCACCGCATCCATAATGCAAATGATTCAAGAGGTGGAAAGACCACAAAATTTTCACCATTCACACCATTAATCTCCAATTCACAGATGGAGCAATCAAACATCAGTATTAATTTTTTTAAAAAATATAAACGAGCTGAACAATTACACTGGTAAAGAAATGTTTCTGTTTTTAAAAATGGATTGTGCACAACAAGGACAAGAAGGAAGTTTGACAATATGCACTCCAAAAACTTTCCAAAAGAAAAAGTTTAGTAAATCCAATTATCATCACAACTTGAACAACAAAGTTCATTGCAATACAACATTCAGAAAAGAGAATCTATAGCATGTAGATATTCAATTTACCTTATGGCATGTATTTGGATCTTGAAGCAACCAAAGGAGACAATCTATAGCCATATACTGCCAATCATCAGATGAGCGAGCGATGTTGCACAATGCCTCGATGATACCAGGACAGCTAGCAACAGGTCCCCTACCAAGCTTATGATGACAAATTGTTCTTAATAAACCAATACCAGCAGGTGAATTTTCATTAACAAGTCCACCCCACATGCCTGGCAATTTTACTAAGAATTCAGGCTTGCATATAGTAGGAAGAAACTCAGGCTTGAATGCAAAACAATTAATAAGCTGAAGTGACCAGCATTGTAACTGACTAGCCCATTCCTCTGCTTTCCTGGACTCCATTTCAACACCTCCCATGCCACGAGTGAGCAAATCACAGTGATAACTTAGTCTTCTGTCAACATACTGGTAAAAATGAGAGTAAACTATTTCTAGTGAACTCATTGCAAGTTGAATAGAAAGCTCAAGGATTTCACCATGATTTGCTACAGAAGGAAAAGTACTAGCATATGTTGCCAAGTGACCTAGAGCGCGCACTGCCACTCTTTGCTCAACCCATGTTAACCTCCCCCTTAAAAGCTCAACCAAAGGAGGAATTATGCCAGCATGGACAGCACTTTCAGCAAATTCTTCCATATTCATGGTGTAGGATCCAATGATATGAGCAGCATAATAAGGAATGTATATGTTTTGATCATGAGAAAGCCACCGACGATTCTTTAAGCCCTTCCATATGAGTGCAGCCATGCATCCAAATATTCCCAACTCAATGAACTCAGGATCATTGGGATGTGCCATGGCAGTGTTCCAAAGACCGCTGATCGGGAGAACCTGGCCGTCATCATCCTGTGAAGGAAGTTCCCTGAAAAATTTCATTATGCTTGCTCTGCGCTTACTTGGGTTTCCCTCCTTCATGACACAGAAAAAACATCCTGGGTATGGACAGTCTGGTGATACTTTATCCATGCTTCGATATTCCAATTGATTGAATTCACATGCCAACAAGCCAACTCTTCATTTATTGGGTGAATTGCATCAACAATTTTAGCACTGCATAAAAATGACAACTCAGCTGCCACCTATACTGTAGGAAGTACACAATAGCGACAATGGTAAGAAAAGTCCACCACCTTGTTTTCCTTTATAATAAAAGTACACAAGCTAGCTCCCATTGAAATAAAGATCAAGGATTTTAAGTAAACAATATAAGCTTTTCAATTAAAAAGGAAAGGCATATTCCTATTTTGCATATTCAATAAGTAGTATAAGTTGCAAAAATTAAAAATACTTCTGGATAATTAACTATTAATGACAAAAAGTATCCCAAATTTAATTTAGATAATATATCAGAGTAAAAACAAAGGTTATCTGTCAGAATAAAAACAAGAACTGCCTTTTCCTCATCTTCCTATTTCCAGCTGAAAATAATTAAAAAAAAAGGTGAAACAAACTATTTAATTATCTAGATACTATTATCTTGATGACATCTCATGAGATAACTTTCCACTCAACTCCCTATCAAACACTTGCCATCATGCAATAACTCATGAAATCGCGGCACAAACGTGTCCATTGTCACTCCCATTTTCCTTAGAGTTTTCCAAACAATATATCCAAGGAGATTGATAAGCAATATCAAAATAATTAATTATAACAAAAGAAGCTGATCTCTACCATCATATCCAAATTCATATAAAAACACAAAATAAAAATGCCAATTCCTTATTCCTGTCGTATCTAAATACTGAACTAACATTCTGTTTTGTAAGGAAATTTTTTACTTTGAGCATTCGCATATTCCTCTAGGAAATTTTTGATTTTGAGCATTCACATATTCCTCTAGGAAATTTTTGATTTTCAGCATTCACATATTCCTCAAAGTACTAAACTAACCATGAGAGACCCAAAATCTTATCTAGTCACTTTGGCATAAAAGACACATCAAAGAAAACAGCTACTAACTGAAATGTACTAACAACAAAGAAAAAAAAACCTTAGCAAAAAACAAACGACAATGACAATCTCTTCCCACATAAAGCAATAACATTACCAAGTCAATTAGATCTAAAAAGAAGAAAACTTGAATCCATTAAACCAAAACAAAAGCTGCTCAATTCCTTAAATAAGATCCAAAACCCATAATTCCACGAACTCCATATCACAATAGTAACCCAATCACAGATAAAGAAGGAATCGAAAATCCAAGATAACTCCCTTGCCATACTGCTGCACCAGAAGTCCAGCAAAAAGTTTAATTTTCTTTTAAACAACAAAAAAAAAGTAGGAGAACGAGATACCTTAAAAGAGGAAAGCCGATGGAGTACTCCACCAGAACCCACCAAATTCTACAGCCAAAACGCAAAAAGGAGGCCAAAAACACACTTTTTTATGCGTTATGTGATAGATAGCAGATTACAAACACCTGCTTCCTTTCCGTTGTTTCTCTTCTTGCACACTACGAAGGAAAGTGGAAGAGTAGAGTAGAGAAAGGAAAGGAAAGTGGAAGAGTAGAGTAGAGAAAGGAAAGGAAAGTTGTTTTCTTTCGATTTCTTTGATTCAGACAGCAGGGGGAGAGATACGAACCATGAAAGGTCCTGTAATAAAAACACTACTGTTTTAATGAAATAGGCAAAAGCATATAAATAGCTATTTTCCCTACTCTCATACAGTCATCACGAGCGTAGTTTGTGTGCTGGAGCCAATAGTATGAGAGCGTGGATGTGATACAGGAAGGGAGCGCGTGAAAACATGGGAGGGGCCAGCCATTTTGGGTATTATAATTGTTTTTTAGTTCGGGCGTTTTGGTCCCATTCCCTTACACGCCTGTCCTTTCGGTCTTGGAGTCCTCTTTACCGTTTTGAATTTTAGACAGTGAAATTACATAAATATCCTTGTCTAAATGCCTTTCTATGGTTAATCGATTAACTTATGGGACTAAGACAGTCAATTATCTTGTAAATTAACAAATATTATATATAATTTATTTTATTTTCTTCAATAACATAGCAAGTGTGCAATTAGGCATGCTTTGCCTTGTTTACTACCAATGTTTTTGATATCGGACCAAAAATCGAAATAGTTAACTGATTGATTTTCAATTCAGTTGATTCGATTTTTTTAGTTAACTAGATGTTTTTTTAATTTTTTAAAAATTTACAAAAAATATATAATATAATAAAATAATGAAAATTATTTTTAAAAAATTTTAAATTTTTAGTAAAATAGTGTAATTTTTTAATAAATTTAAATTTTTACAAAAATAACATAATTTTAAATTAAACTAGTTTGATTCGGTTTCGATTTTGAACAGTTTTTTTCAAATTTGATTGATTTTTTTCAATTTTGATCGATTTTTTAAAGAAGTGATTTTAATAGTTAATTGAACCAGATCATTGATCGGTTCTCTATCGATTCAACCAGTCAATTTGGTTCGATTCTAAAAATATTGTTCCATGCAAAGGAAGTTTCTTTCCTTCTTTTAATCACAAATTAATTATTATACATAATTAATTCTGATTTTAGACATTAGTTATCATTAGTATCAATTATTTATCAAATTAATATTTTAGTAAGTAGTTAATCAAAAACTATATAATATTGCTACAACATGCTACTTAATTGAAAACTTAAAATAGTTAACTAAGAAAAATATAGAAGATAAACAAATATACACAAGAAAACAAATCAATACCGAAGAATAATTTAAAATTTATTATTTAAAAATAATTAAAGAAACAATTTTTTTATCAAAAATAAACAATAAAAAAATTAAAGAATGAGTTAAAGTTAGATTAATTTAAGAATTATTTATTCTAGTATTATTAATATTAAATATAATGTACTATAAAAAACTCCTTAAATAAGAATTTTATTAATTTTTTATACGATAATTCACGCCATATGCAAATTTGCAACTAATCAAATTCTTTGATTTGTAATAATTTAATGGTTGAATATCTATGTAGAAATATAAAATATTAGAGTTTAAATCTTTTTTTTTTTGTTGCTTTTTTAGAATGTTTGAATATTATCAAAAGTAAACCACAAAAATTTAAGAATTTAACAAAAATTTAACTCTATAAAAAGAGAATAAACTTTCATAAAAAAGATATAACTCTCAAAAAATAAAAATAAAATAAAATAAAATAATACACATAAATATTAAATCTATATATATGGAGATGCAAAAATAACAGATCTAATATATGATATATAAATCTAGTCAAATTTGAGATAATTTATTAAAAAATAAAACACATTTACAAAACCTCTAAATCCAAAGAAATAAACTTGAATAAAGTCAAGAAATGAATATATTTAGATTTTATTATTTTATTAAAAAATAAATAATAAAATAGAAGAAATTAAAAGAGAAAGGGTAATTTCTAGCTAAAATAGACAAAAATTTTCAAAAATTGTCTGGTTAAAGAGTTTGAATAAGAGAGAGAGAAAGATAGAAAAAAAAAGAGAGGTGGATGGCTAGGTAAACTTTATATATATATATATATATATATATATA
>CATIWR010186341.1:0-10408 GCA_949677035.1 Omphalea diandra
TCAAAGAGACGTTGCAGATCATAGCTCATTAAATCTTTGAGACATGCTTGACAGATTCTGCATTTAATGCTTGTCAGGATGAAATCGCGGTCGCTACTGCCTTTCGCGGTCGCGAAATCTAAATTCTTCAAGAGAAACCCCATTTGTTTCTAACGGCTAGTCCACGTGGCATCTTCTTATTAGTTCACTCGAAAAATATAGTCGTTGTCCTTCACCTACTTTCAGAAGTCACAGTCGCGAGTTTTTCTTGCACAGAACGCGACAGACACCGCGAATTCAACTGCCAAAATTGGTAACTTTCTTCCACAAAGATCGCGGTCGCTACTAGCAAGATGTCTTCGCAATTTTTGACTTCTAACAGTCTCATTGGACACTTGTCAGGCTGTGGTTGTGGACTTGCTTCCCTCTTGAATTTCTTTGAAATTCGTGGTCACGACTCAGCCGAGATTTCTACCGCGAATTCGTCTGTGACAATTTGACCTTTCTCTTTTCGGGGATCGCGGCCGAGAATGACACTGCGATTTCGTCTGCTTGATTTTCAGCATGTCTTAACACGAATCGTGGTCGCAAATCTTTAGGTTGCGGTCGCGATTTACATGTTACTTTGGAATTCATCAACTTCTTCATTTCTCCTTAAGGGATTGATTCAATTCTGCAACAACAACACTTATTTGAAACATTAGTGACGATTAATCTACTTTGTCAAGATCAAAAGAGGTTTTAAGCCTAGGATTGATTATCCTAGTTCAACAAATAATAATATCAATGATAGTTTTACTCACCCACAATAAACAAGGTAACCTAAAAGTTATTTGTGTGACTATGAATGTTATTTAACTTACGAAAGATTACTTATTGGACTATGAAATTATCATCTTACTCTTAAAGAGTCGTGATGGGTGGCTGCAATAAAAAAGGAATTGGAGGCACTTTATTCAATCCAGACCTAATCACTAGTTCCTCGACCACTAAATGTAAATGTTATTGGATCAAAAATGGATTTATTACATCTAGCAGTATAAGGATGGCTTTGTTGATCAATTCAAGGCTCAACTTATTACCTGAGTTTCGTCTAAGTCTTCAGTATCGATTTTGATAAGACTTATAGCCCATTATTCGCCAAACTACTATTTGTCTTATCATAGCTCTTTCTACTTCACTAAATTGGCATAAAACAACTTAGCACGAAAATTGCATTATTACATGGAAATCTAAAAGAAACCTCTCGATTTTATGGATCCATACAAACTTTATTATGCATGTATTCTTCATAAGTCTCTTTATAGCCTAAAGCAAACACTTTTGAGCTTAGTTTGATTATCTCATTTTCTTCTCCACTTTGGTTTCTATTGTAGCAAGGCAGACCATTCTTTATTTATTTGTCATCAAAATTTTGTTGAAGTTCTACTTCTTATCTTTATAGATGATATCTTGGTGATTGGAAATAATGATTTTTTTTTTATTCATCTCTAATATGATTCATCAACTGAGCTCAGAGTTTGCCATTAAGGACCTCAAGACTCAAAGCTTTTTTTTAGATGTTAAGATTAAACACTCTACTAGAGGAGTCATTCTTTCACGAGGTAGTACATTAAAGATCTACTTATTCACATTGGCATGGCTAATTGTGCTCGTACTACTACTCTTATGGCTCTCAAGGGTAAGCCCTATATTTTCGATGAAACTATTATAAACATAACATATTATAGAAGTATTGTTGGTACCTTTCAATACCTCACATTCACTTATCCAAACATTTAACATGGAGTGAATAATGTCTATCAAGTTTTCAACAATTTGAAAGATTACATCTCAGGGTAATCAATTGAATTCTTTGTTATCTTAAGGGCACACAAAACTTTTGCTTATAGTTTATATCTCACAATCCATTCTCCTTGTATACATTTTCAGACACTAATTAGGCAAGATGCCTTTTGATATGATGAAGCCTAATTGGTTTTTATGTCTTCTTAGGTGCAAATTGCATTTCATGGTGTTCAAAAAAGCAACCTACGATTGTCCGATCAAGCTTAGAAGTGAAATAAAGGCTTGTGACTTCACCACTATTGAGTTAACATGGCTCACATTCTTATTTTGCAACATTGGCATTCCTCTATTTCGACCTATATAGTTATTCTATGACAATCTTAGTGTTTGTTGTATGTATGTTAATCCCTTTTTTTTTCATGCTAGTGAAAAGCATATTGAAATCTACTACTGTTTTGTTTGAGTACCGTGGGTAATCTCATCACCAAATTTATGCCTTCTTCTCATCAAATAGTAGATATGTTAACCAAATCTTTGTCAAAGGCTCTATTTCTATTCCTTCGTAGCAAGATGAGACTTCAGTTATACTCCATCTCCATCTTGAGAGGGCTTGATAAAGAAGCAAAATTGAATTTAAAAAAAAAAAAAGATTCTGCTAAAGAAAATAAACTTTGCTTAAAATAAGGTGAATTATCAAAGTCAACATATAATCTTAAAAAATCATTCAACCGAAAGCCTAAGTCATTGGATGAGACTTCAAGACTAGTTTTATATCTCTAACATACCCCTACATGTGAACCCTACGGAGCTTGAAGCGTGAACAAGCACGTGCCTATCTTAGCTAGTGCTAAAATATTTAATTAATAAAATGAAGGAAATGGGGAGGATTGAACTGTAAACCTTTCAATTATAGAAACTTTGGTACCATGTAAAACTCAAAAATTTTTGTATATTGATTTTATTAACTTTGATAATCTTCCTTATTGTAAGCAAAATTTATCTCCTTAACAGAATCTGTTTCCTTAATTTTGCTTTCTCATCATGAACACAATCAAACAATACGTTTCTTTTTTATAAAAGGATTCTATGAAATGCTATTTGCACAAATTTTTTATTAAAAAATAAAACAAAAAGAAAATGAGGATTGGGGATTTTCAGTTCCATTAAAAAAAACCAGAAAGATTGTGGTTTGGTTTGAGATTCCACTAGGAATTGTCTTCATTCCAGCTTGCGTCCAAAGAAAAAAATAAAACAGGAGCATGATGAAGACTCTCATTGCATTTATTATAAATTAACGATGTAGAAAATAAAGGTTAATAAATAATTAAAAAATTATTGGGGAAAAGGATATTGGCTGAGTGACATGACACAGAGTGATAAGGAAACAGTAGAAATGTACCCGTGGATGTATATATTTTTTCAGATGGGATTATAATATTGTTTTTCTTCGAAAATATTCAAGATTTTTTTTCAATGTTAATATGTTACTGTCACTATTGAGACAACAATCTCCTTGTATCTATCACTTGTTGCAAATCTTCCTCTAAGCTAAACATTTTTATATTAAAATTGCATGACTTTCTATATCAATATTGCTATTGTATTCAAATATATCGATAATTTTTATGTATTAACTTTTCAAATTTTTTTAAATGAAAAAATTCTAATTTATCAATATCAAGTATAAAGTTACCAATAAAACATAAAAAATTTATAATTTATAATAAATTATATAGATATTAAATACATTGAATTTGATTTAGCAATTTATAATTTTCTTACGCTGAAATATAACTATATTAACAAAACAAATATTAAAATTAACAAAACAGCGGGATGTCTATTTTATAAACTATAATTTAGCATTTTTATTTTTAAAAATTATTAGAAAAATTGAATAAACCATTTCAATAACATTATTATAAATCAATCAGATAATAAATGGATAATAATAACTCCTACATAGGAAGAGCTATAATTTTATATAAAAAAAATCAAAAAATCTCATCCCAGTTAGAAAAATAGATTGAGTGAGAATATATGAAATAGAAAATTATGAAATTATTATCGATATTTTAATCAATGGTAATCCAAAAAATAAAGAACAAAAAAATTTGAGAAAAAAGATAGGTAGATTCTTTTTAGAGATATTTCCTCTAATAATAATATTGCAAAAGAAAAAAGTGCAAGCTCATACTCAGTTTTGTTACCTAATTTCAAAACTCAATTTGATTTTGCTTAAAAATAATTGGTTTGATTGAAAATTGAAATAGATTTGAAATAATCTAATTCGAATTTATTTGACTAGACTTGTGATCAACTCAAATTAATTTAACCCCAACTCAATCTATAGATAGACTTAATTGATCCAATTTAAATTATTAAAATTATTTTTACCCAAAATCTGAAAAATATTTAAATGACTCAAATTTTTTATATATTTTAATATGATAATTCAATTTGATCTACAGCTTAAAATAACTTATTGACCTGTAATTAAAAATAATTTAATCCAAATCGTCTAAAAATATAATTTGAAATTAACTTAATTCGAACTCGTCGCCTCTAAGCATATCTGAGGTTTGTTTATGATAGCTGATAAATGTAACTGATAATTAATAATGGTTATTGATAACTGGTAGCTTATAGCGGTTTGATATTAAGTGTTTGATAAATTTTATTTAGTTGTTGTTAATTCATAAAATAACTAATAAGAGTATAATATTAATATTTTATATATTAAATAAAATAAAAATAAAATATAGTAAAATAATATATTTTTCATGCATATTCATAAAATATAATTTCAAAATTAGAATGCTGTAATTATTAATTTATATTTATTAAATCTTAATAATTATTTTTTGTTAATATTAATTAGTATATATGTCAATATATTTTTAATAATTAAAATATCATACATATGAGTTTTTATATATAATAATTTAAAATAAATTATTTTTATATAAATAATTAAAATATTTTATTTATAATTAGTAGTTAAATAATAAAATTTTAATAACAATAATAAAATAAAAATAATTTTGACTTTTCTTAGTTATTATTGTAAAGATTCGAGAATAACTTTGACTTTTTTAGTTATTATAGCAAAAACTTTAAAAAAAAAAGAAAAAAACTCCAAGTAGAAGCAAATAAAAACTACATTTGAAGTGAGTTATATCCATTATAACTATTATTTTTTATGGCTTACCAAACACGTATTCTAATCACCAACACAACACTTGTGAGTTTTTTCTGTAGTGAAAAAAGACCTAATCAGAAAATAAATAAATAAACTGTGGACAGATTTAGTTGAACTTCTGTATTATAATTTTCACACGTATATGCATAGTTTATGATTTAAGAGTTAAATAATGACAAGCAGATAAAACCAGTAAGTACTTGGTAGAACCTCTAATCCAAAATAAGTCTCTACCTTCATGAGTTGGACAGCGAAATCGGACGTTGGTATTCATCATTAAACTGCCGTCTTGAAGCCTTGGTTATACCAATATGAATGACTGGACTTTGCCCCATTTTTTACTAATAAAAAGACTTGTACTTTTTATTTTCTCTGTGGTAAATATTCGCCAAATTGGCGGAGAGAAGACTTAAACCTGTTCTATTTGATGAAATTAATGACTCCAAAAATTAAGAAGCATCCAGGAAGTAGCAATTGGATATAGTCCTTGTTTTAACATAAATATTCCTTTTATACCTTTTAAAAAAAAATCTTTAGCAAGACTTTGATTCAACCATTTGACTCGTTTAGATTTTTCAATAAAATTATAATCCCAAACAAATAAGGAAAGACAATCTAGGTGTGGAATTTGGTTGCATATCACTATCTTTATCGTGTAAAAAAAATATTTTTTTCTCATTTAATTAATATATGTTTGTTGCTTCTAGGGGTAACTTTGCTTGATGCTGACTGATATACTAACAAATAATTAAAATTAAAGATTAACAACTCTCCAGGATATAACCAACACGGCAAGGAGATTTATTATTTTATTGTATTTATCTTTAATTTAAAAATGTTATCATAATTGTATAGTTTGTTTTACTATGTAATTGAAAGATGGTTTAAAGAATGTAAGTTTTAGCATTTACAATACATTTATATTTAAAGGTTATTAAATTAAACTCGTAAAAAGATAATACATATTGTATAATAGCCAAAAATTATCATCAAATAAAGCATATATATCATTGATTGATCAAATTTAAAGCTATATCAATTTAACATAATACTAGACGTAAATCCCCGCGTTGCACTGGATGATTATAATAGTAAATTTTGAATAAATTTAATTTTTAATTTTATTAAATAATTAATTAATTAACTGAATGATTAATTATTATTTTATTAAAAATTATTATCAAGTACATAAAATAAGAACATAAATTTTCAATTTAATAATTATATAGAAAGATATTTATAACAAATGATTGTCTGTTAATTTATACTTTCAATTTTATGTAATATAATTTCAAGAGAAAGTTTATTAAATTTAAGTGAAATAATTTATGAGAATCAATCAAATAAATAATATTAAGTATTTTATAATAAAAAATAAAATTAATAGATAATTACAAATTACATATATATTTATAAGATAATTATAACAAAACATTATTTATTGATTCATACATGTGATCTTGTGTAGCATACTTTTAAGAGAAAATTTATTAAATTTGTACGAAATAATTTCTAACAGTTTATTACACTACTTGTTAGTTTTTATATACTTGAAATTTTGAATTTTAACTTGTTTAAAATTATTATTTTTTAAGTTTTTCTAATTTCTTGTTTAAACGTTGTTTAAAATGTTTACCTTTTACATTTCTTCAATTTCCTGTTTAAACATTTTTTAGAATTTTTACTGTTTAGATTTTTTTAATTTCTTATTTAAAAAGTCTTTTATATGATAATTAATTTTTTAAGTTTTCTAGTCATAATTTTTTAATATGGTTATTTTTTTAAAGCATAATATAAAACAATGACATTTACCAACATTATACATTATTTTTTGATAACTAACAAACAATTGTTCAAAACTAATTTTGAGATTGAAATTAATAATATACTAATCGTAAAACTGTGAATTGCGCGGTATGATTATAATAATAAATTTTTAATAAATTTAATATTTTAATTTAATTAATTAAAATTAATATAATTAAAATTTAATTATTTTTTTATAAAAAATAATTATCAATAAATAAAGTAATAAAATAAATATATAAAATTTATAATTGTGTAAAGAGTTAGTTGTAATAAATAATTATCTATTAATTTATATTTTCGATTTATGTGAAAATTACAAGAGAAATTTTATTAAATTTAATTGAAGTAATTCCTAATAATTAATCAAGTAAATAATATTAAGTATTTTATAATAAAAAATAAAATTACCATATAATTACAAATTATATATAGATATGTGAGATAATTGTAATAGAAGATTGTTTGTTAATTCATACCTTCAATCTTGTGTGGCATAATTTTAAGTGAAAATTTATTAAAATTAAATAAAGTAATTTTTAACAATCTATTAAATTTTAATTGTCCTTATATACTTAGAATTAAATATTAGCTTCCTATTTAAAATTTTATTTTTTAGATTTTTAATTTATTATCTAGAAGTAGTTTAGAATTTTTATTTTTTATATAGTATTGACTTCCTATTTAGAATTTTTAGTTTTTAGATTTTTTTTTATTTCTAATTTATAAAGTATTCTTATAATGACAATTGAATTTTCTTATTTTCTACTTAGATATTTTTTTGATATAGAAATTTTTATAAAAAAATGTAATATAATGACACATGGCAATACTATAGAAAGTTGTTTGACAAATAACAAACAATTATTCAATACCAACTTTGAGACTAAAATTAATATATTATTAATTTTAAGGCGAGAGTTGTTTGTTTCTTATAAATATAGATTTAATTTATGAAATTTGTACATTGTAAAATTATAATTACTAGAAATGATAATTTCTGACTCAATTCAAAATTTGAAAAATACTCAACTTGATTTGAAATTGAAAGAAACCTGAAATATTCCAACCCATTTGATTAAATTTTAAATGATTTAAAATTTACTCAAAAATTAAATTTTTAATTTTATTTTTTATAAATTAAATTATGAGTGACTCGATTAATTCTAAAACTTAAAAATAACACAATACTCCTTTTTGTATCTTCACTTGATAACTCGTCCCATCCACAATCTTATCTGATTCTCTTTGATCTAACTTATTTTTCACCTCTAATTATATGTTTTTAATTAATAAAATCATTTATTCTTTTAAAAATTATGGAAAGGAAGTTATTCATATATTATTGGAATTGAGAAAGAATTTTGTTTTTTGGTATTTTTTTGTTCTTACATATATGAAACTTAGATATCAATATAAACATTATTAATTTCAATCGCGGAGTTAGTTTTAAATTATTATTTTCTATTTATTAAATAATTATGTATAATGCAAGCACATGTCATTATTTTATATTACGTTAGAAAAAAACTGTCATATCAAAAATTTAAATAGAAATTAGAAAAATCAACTACCATATAGAAATTTCTAAAAAGATATTTAAAAGATCTAAAAAGTGAAAGTTTTAAAAAGAAAGCGAATATCATATAAAAAACTTTTCAAATAAAAAATTTTTAAAAAAATTTAACAAGCGAAAATTTTAAAACAAAAAGTTCTGATTAAATTAATTTCACTAATTGTTTAAAATTTTGAATATATGAAGGCTAGTAGTAATATAATAAATTATCAAAAATTATTTTGCGTAAATTTGATAAATTTTCTTTTAAAATTGTATCATACAAGATTAAAGGTATGAATTAATCAACAATTTTTTATATATATTCGATTGATTATCAGAAATTACTTCGTTCAAGTATAATATTTTTTAAAAAATTATACGCATACAATTGAATATATAAGTTAATAAATAATTTTTTGTTATAATTATCTCACTATATAATTATAAATTTTGAGAAATTTATTTTATTATTTTATTTGCTTGATAATATTTTTATAAAATGTTAATTAAATATTAATTATTATTTTTAATTATTTCACTAATTATATAATAAAAATAAATATTAAATTATTTAAAATTTACTATTATAATCATGTTGACGCACAAATTTGCAGCTTTAAAACTTTGTAAAGCTGATATCCACAACACACCTTTGCTTACCTTTGCCTTAACAAGGTTTCGCTCCGCAAAGCATTCTCTCACTTTGGCTTGAAAGACACTCTTATATGTATAGCCTCTTAACTGGTCTGAAAAGTTTAGAATTCAAATTGTAATCCAGCTAAACTGACCCAAAAAGGTCTTTGACCTTGAATCTAATTTTCTTTGGTCAATTTCTGTTCATCTGAAAGTTAAATTTGCAATTCCCATCCCAAATACAACTTAAATATCAGTAAAAAAAAAATTATTGATAATCTTACCTCGAGTTGTTTATATTTCCTTATCTAATTAATATTACCTCTATGATATTCAAGACTTATACTGGATTGTTATTGATAGGTGATAGGAAAGAAATTATGAGTAGATACCAACTTTTTGTGCCTGTATGTGATTTTTTTTAACTCTTGGTATGTAACCTACTCCCATTCTGTTCAAAGTGTAAGCGTTATAATTTATTTTGATTATTACTAATAATTATTTCAGTAAATTTTATTATGAATCAACATGTAACATATAATAAATAATTAAAGATTTTAACTTTTTGCATAAATCTTAAACATTATAGATGAGATTATTATCTTTATATGAATTAAATTTTTCTTAGTTTTATAAAATCTTTATATAAGTGTGTGCATAGAGAGAGAGGTACACACGCGCGTGTATATATATGTGTGTATGTGCTATATTTATATAGTTATATTAATTCACTATAAAATTCTACCGGATTAATAACAAAAATTTTCATCGCAAATATGATAGAGTCCGTCACTAATCTATATACATGCATACACAGAGAGAAAAACGTATACACACATTTGTATCTCTCTCTCTCTCTCTCTCTCTCTCTCTCTCTCTCTCTCTATATATATATATATATATATATACACACACACACACACATGCACGTACATATCTCTTTCTTTGTTACTAATCTATATAAGTGTGTGTCTATATATATTATATATATTAGTGATGGAGAGAGGTGTGGGTGTGTGTCTATATATATATATATATATATATATATATATATATATATATATTCACTTTAAAATTCTATCAAATTAGCAATAAAAATTTTCATCGCTAATATGGTAGATTCTGTCACTAATCTAGCTTAGTAACAAATTAATTTCATTATTTATATGTCTGATGTAAATCTTTTAGCTACAAGTTTTAAAATTTGTCACTATTTAAAAATTCGTCAAATTCCATTACATTCATTGTTAAATTATCCATTTCTAGACTATCATTATTTAATTAGTAATCTGTAGAAATTTAGCAAAGAATCCATCTAAATCAATCGTAAAATTTTTTAAAAGGGTCCATTTCTACTAAAACTTATATAATCTAACTTGTATGTTATTTTATATATATATATATATATATATATATATATATATATATATATATATATATAT
>CATIWR010186357.1:0-33649 GCA_949677035.1 Omphalea diandra
TCTATTACATGTATATATGATTGAATTGTTGCATGTTACATGGGAATATAGGCCAAGTGAGAATCAAATGCTCTTAACAATTACTTGGCATATCAATTGTGAATAAGCACTTGTATATGGAACTAAAAGGTGCATTGTGACTGACTTGTCAAACACTTGCAAATTATAGGAAGATGGACCAATAGGTCCCAAATCATATGTTACATGAATCACATGAATATCTTGAGAGCAATGTTTGCCTTGCTTGGTCCCGATAAAAACAAAGCTATTGCATTTGCACTTGCATAGTCAATCGTTATACTTGCAATGTATCTTGATGATATTTGATTATGGATTATGCCATGAGGATTTGATTATTATTTTTATTCACTGAGTCGTGACTCACCAAATCATAATTATTTTTCAAATACTAAAGCATACAATTTGGATATTTTAGTGCATAAAGTCTTGCATAAAGACACATGGAATACAAGTCGTCGATTGAATTCCAAATCTCTCTCCTTGCATCATGTACATATATTTGATAGGAAATAGTTATGGTCACTGGTCCTGACATTAGTTAACACATGTGTACATTAAATACATATAGGATTATATATGTATGATGAATAAACCTTAATGTGTATGCATTTCTGAACATGAAATGCCATGATTTACAACCGAAGACGATACTTACAGTTGGTGGTATCAGAGGATTCAAGCACACGCAGGGCAAACGTGTAAATCCCAGTGTGTATGACATTGCGGGGCTGACGGGCAAATCCCAAATGTTGAATGCTCTGATAGGTACCAGCTGTAGCAATGTTGTGACGTTACAATTTATGGTATCAAAGCTGATTTACAAATAAGAATAATGGATGTCATAGTTATTGGTTTGCCAAATGAATTTAGATGTTACAGTTTTGGTATTAGAGAGGGCTCAAGCATACACGGGGCAGACGTGCAAATCTTGGTATGTATGACATCTCGAGGCCAATGGGAAAATCTTAGATGTTGAGTGCTCTGATAGGTATCGATTGTAGCATTACAGATTGTGGTAGCAAAAAAAAAATTCTAACATTCAGTGGTATCATTGGTCGTTACATTTATTGGTATCAGAGCCATATGAGTTCTGTCAAATGAAAATGGTCTTTACAGTTTATGAGTTCAGAGTAAATATGAATATGGTTGTTACAGTTATTGGTATCAGAGCAAACATGAATACAGTCGTTACATTTAGTCATGCCCAAGACAAAGCCAACTTGCGACTACAACTTTTAAGTAGTAGGTTGAACACAACGACTATATTTCTTAGATAACCAATAGGTGAAAGACACGTGGAATAGCCGTTAGATACAAAATAATGTTCTCTGCTGCAATTTCTAGTTCCTCAGTACAAATTGGAAATTCATGACTGCGAAATGAGAGTAGTAACTGCGACATTTGCCTGACAAGCATCTAATGCAAAATTTGTCTAGCACAACTTGGAGATTTAGGGATAGTTTTTAAGTAAAGTCTCTTTGATGGATATGGGCTATAAATACTCCACCAAACTTATGCAAATGCAAGAGAATTGAATTAAGTGTAACCAAACTCTTGCCAATTTGCTACTCATTGTTTTACTCTTCTTTATGTGTTGTTGATTTTTTGGTGTGAGCAATAGACACTTTTATGAGTAGGTTGAGAGTTAGCCTAGATTCTAAAACTCTTGTAAGAGGTTGAAGTGTGAGCCTATCCAAAACACTTGTGAAAGATTTTTATGTGCGCCTAAAAACACAAGGTTGTAAGGGTTTTGTGTAAGCCAT
Source organism: Omphalea diandra (assembly GCA_949677035.1). Classification (NCBI taxonomy): domain Eukaryota; kingdom Viridiplantae; phylum Streptophyta; class Magnoliopsida; order Malpighiales; family Euphorbiaceae; genus Omphalea; species Omphalea diandra. The sequence continues at coordinate 1,785 of CATIWR010186357.1, forward strand.
AAAACACAAGTTGTACAAGTTGGGTGGGAGCTTGAAAATACCAAGTTAAGTGAAATACACAATTGTGAAGAATTGGGAAGTGGATGTAGGGTTTGTTAATACCCGAACCACTATAACTTTTTGTGTTAATTTTTTTCCTCTCCTTCTTAACTTTTTAAATACTTTAAACTTCTTTTTAATTTTCAATCAACCACCAATTCAACCCACCTTCTTGGTGCACTAGGCCAACAATGATTTAATATGATAAATGAATTTGACAATGTTGATTTGATTAACATGATTGCTATTTCATGTGACCTACTATTAATTCGATTAATACAGTTTAACAAGATTTTTTATACTTTGTTTTTCATCTTATTAATCATGGTAGATTGATTAAGTGTTAATCAATGATTATTTGTTTGAAATAGATTAATTGTTATTAAAGGGTCAGTTTAGTCATTAAAAGAGTATAATCTATTTTGAACATATTGATAAACTTTATAAATTTGTTTAAAAGTTAAAAAAATGTTTAATTAGTTATGTTATGACTAGATTAGTTAATCTAAATGATTAAACCTAATAAAATTAGGCAGTGACTCATACAAATGAGAAAGACAAACCATTTACCTTTCGGGAGCATTGCCCTCACACCCTTGTTAAGGCCACTACCCTTAAGATCTTATAAGGACACTGCCCTTTGACCCCAAATAGTTTTATCACATAAATTGTTAATTGCCCTAAAATAATATGTTTAGCATATATGAATGTTTTGTTTATGTGTTATGCATGGTGAATGGCATGGCCCTTTAGACCAATCCGATTGGCTTTTTAATTTCTTTATTTTCAAAGGTTGTAATTTTTAAATACAACCTGCGTGTCATTTTATTTTTGTTGTAATCATTTATTTTATTAGTAGTAATAGAATAGTATAGATTACTATTTTGTAAATTACAACTTGTAATGGAGATTCTCATGGCACAAGATGGTGATCTTCAAGACATGAGGTGGCGACCATTGATGGCAACCTAGGCAAATCCATGAAGATGAAGACTTACCCCTATGATTGACCTTTTGATCTTCATTTTGGCTTTTGATGATTAATTTAGATTAAGGGTCATGCTATTACACATTTATTTTTGTTATTATTATGTACAGATATTTATGATGCAATGCATGTGATGTATGTGATACAATATAAAATACATAATAGGTTAAAACTAGTAAAACCCCTCAATGAGATTAAGTCATAAAATGCCCACCATGATTTAAACACTTGTCAATACTTTGATTCCTAAGTATAGGTTTTGCCAATGCATCTTAGTAAGACAACACAGATAATGAGGATATCCATAAGTTTGAAATGGTTAGACCTAACTAGGTTACTAAAAAAGTTTTCAACCTTGGGCCTAAGATGGGACAAGCAGAACATGTGATCTCAATATCCCATAATTATCTAAGAGTTACATTAGATGTAATTGGTAAAACGTTACCAACCTAAATAACCAAATTTTAAGTTATAAGCCAAAGCTTACTTAGAATTAGGTGAAATATGGATCTTGGCTGACTAAATATTTCAATTATTGGAAAAATAGTAATTGAGGGTTAATGATTTGATAAAAGTTAATGGGAGTTAATATTTAATAAAATGATAAGTGCACTTTGCATATCTTCGTTGTAGATTATGGCTTCTAACAGTACTTCTAATTTGTTACTACGATTGATCCTTGAGAATGATAAATTGAATGAGACTAATTTCTTAGACTGGTATAGAAACCTGAGAATTGTTCTCAAGTAAGAAAGGAAGGAATATGTCTTAGATTAACCTATCCTAACAGAACATACTACTAATGCTCTTAGAGCCCAAAGGGATGCTCACACTAAGCATCTTAATGACTCAGTAGATGTCACTTACTTCATGCTTACCATCATGGAATTAGAGCTTCAAAAGTAATTAATGGAAATGGAGGCTTATGTTATGGTGGGTTCTCTCAACAAAATGTTCCAATAGAAGTCTCAAATCAGGTTCTCTCAACGAAATGTTCCAAGAGAAGTCTCGAATTAGGTTCTCTCAAGGAAATGTTCCAAGAGAAGTCTCAAATTGAAAGGTTTAATACCATTAAGTCTTTACTCTTATGTAAGTTAGCAAATGGTAGCTTAGTTAGTCCTTATGTTCTAAAGATGAAAGGTTATCTTGATCATTTATAGAAACTTAGTCTTGTCATTAGCTAAGAGTTGCTTGGTGACATCATTCTCTAATCCTTGCCTAATGCATATGATACATTCATTATGAACTATAACAAGCATAATATGGAGAAAAGTGTTTCTAAATTACATGAGATGCTTAAGAGTACTGAACTAAATATCAAGAACAACACCAAAGAGTTTTTTATGGTCAATAAGGGGAAAGGTATGAAGAAAAAGGCTACAAAGGACTTAAAAAAGCCTAAGCCCAACCCTAAGACCAAACCACTAAAGCAAGGAGTTTGCCATTTCTATAATAAGTTGGGTCATTGGAAGAGAAACTGTAAGCTTTATCTAAATGATAAAAAAAAAAGAAAAAAAGAGACATTCAAGTTGCTATTCTAGATATACATATTATAAAGGTCAAATTATCTACTTCTGAATCCATTTCATAGGTATTAGATACTGGATGTGGATCTCAAATTTACAACAATGTGCAGGGTCTAAAAAGGAGCAGATCTTTGGCCAAGGGCAAGGTGAACCTACAAGTTATGAATAGAGCAAGAGTTGTTGCCTTAGCAATAGGAACTTATAAGTTAACTTTGCCTAGTATACTTATTTTGACATTAAAAAATAATTATTATGTCCCTACTTTGTTTAGGAACATTATTTTTGTCTCTTATTTAGGACATGGAAGGTTTTGAATTTTTTATTAAGAATAATAAATGCTCTAATTCTTATGATGACATGTTTTATGGTTATGCTAATCTATTGAATGGTCTTTATATCCTAAATCTTTAAAACATAAATGTTGAGTCCATATATAATATTGATACCAAGAAGCATAAATCTAATGAATCAAATTTTGATTATCTATCACACTGTCATTTCGACCACAAAAATAAGAAACGCATATCAAAGCTCTAAACATGTGAATCTTGTTTATTGGGTGAAATGACTAAAGCCCCTTTTACAGGGCATAGTGAAAGGGCTAAAGACAAATTAGGCCTAATACATACTAACATATGTGGACCATTAAGTTCAACTGCTAAAGGATGTTTCTAATACTTCATTACTTTCACATATGATTATAACAACTATGGTTATAACTATCTTATGAAACATAAGTCTAAATCTTTTGAAATGTTCAAAATTTTTAAGAATGAGTACAAATCGAGGTGGTGAATATTTAAGCTAAGAATTTACTAATCAACTTAGAGATTGCAGAATAGTCTCATAACTAACTCCACTAAGAACACTATAGTCTCACAACTAACTCAATCAGGAACACCACAGTGGAATGGTGTATCCAAATAGAGAAGTTGAACTTTATTATATATGGTTTGATATATGATTAGTCTTACAATTCTTTCAATCTTTTTTTGGAGGTATGCTTTGGAAACAGCTACATTCTTACTAAATAGAGTTCCATCCAGGGTAATTGAAAAGATATCATACAAGATATGGATAAGGAAATCTCCTAGTTTATCTTTTCTAAAGATTTCGGGTTGTGATACTAATGCGAAGTGTCAAATTTTTGATAAATTGGCACTAAAATTAGATAAATGCTATTTTGTGGGATATCCTAAATGAACTAAAGGATATTACTTCTATAATATTTCTAAGAACAAAGTGTTTATTACTCGGAATGGTGTCTTTTTAGAAACAAAGTTCATTTCTAAAAGAACTAGTAGCAGTAAAGTTTAACTCAAAGAAATTTAAGAACCACAAAATAGTGTTGAACCACCTATGGAATCTCAATAGGGTTCACAAATAGTTATTAAACCTATATACATAATAGAAGCTCTAAGAAGGCCTATAAGAACACATCAAATACCTGAAAGATATGGATTTCTCTTAATTAATAGCAAAGATGTGATGTTTGCAAAGCAAAGTGAGCCCACATCCTATCAAGAGGTTGTGGATAGTCCAAACTCTAGGAAATGGCTAGAAGTCATGAAGTCTGAAATGCAATGCATGTACAATAAGCAAGTAAGGACTTTGATTGATTCGCTTGATGGTTTGAAAACTATTAGGTACAAATGGTTTTTTAAAAGGAAAATAGACATGGATGTTATACATATAAAGTAAGGCTGGTTACAAAAGGTTACAAGAAAACACATGGTACAGACAATGGCAAAACCTTTTCACCAGTTACTATACTTAAGTCCAGTCAGATTTTCACTGCCATAGTAGCATACTATGATTATAAGATAGGGCAAATGGACATCAAAATAACATTTATTTATGGAAATCTTCTCAAGGATGTATATAGGACACAACTAAAAGGTTTTATTAGTCTTAAGAATTCTAGAAAGGTTTGCAAGCTTCAAAGGTCCATTTTATAGATTGAAGTAAGCTTCTCGAAGTTGGAATCTTTATTTTAATGAAGCAATCAAGGAGTATATGATATGAACTAAGTTAGGGCAAGCTCAAGGTTACAAAGAATGAAAGGAACTAGTAAGAAGATATCCTTCAAAAGGAGGAAGGCATCACAAAGCTTCAAAACTTATCATATTTGGAACTACCATTTTAAACTTGCTATATTTGGAGCTATCATATTTGGAATGTCATATTTAAACCTGCTATATTTGGAATTGTCATATTTGAACTTGCCTTATTTAGACTTGCCATATTTGGAATTGCCATATTTAGAATTGCCATATTTGAACTTGCCTTAAATGGACAATCTTTTTCACAATGGCAAAAAGGTTATTTTTATGCTTCCATTCATGTATATAACCTCAAAATGAAATAAAAAAGTCTAACTCTACAAATGGGTAAAATTTGCATAAAAATGTTCTTAAAGATTCTAAAAGATTTCAGAAAGGTTATAGAATATTCTAAGAAACTTCCAAGAATATTTCAAGCATCTTTTGGTGGAAGAACAAAAGTCCTAAATAGGAATTAAAGGATGGGCGACACATAAAGAAGAAAAGTCAAAAAGTCAAGTCAAAATATCTTTCCAAGATTGACAAGATCATAACATATCATTCTATAACTTTTCTAATTAGGAACTTTTGTTATTTTCTTATGTAAAAAACTTCTTTTATAATTAGGAAGATATCAAATGTATCTTTTAGTTATTTCCTATTTAACTTAAGAGAGTCTTTTTTCCTAAATAGATTAGGTAGATAGCACAGACTAATTAGGAAGTGATTCTTAGGATTTTCAAGAAGCTTTGTAATGGATATAAATGGCCCTTCTTGTTCATCAATGAATGAATGAAGAATATTTCTTTTAGCAAAACTGCTTGTGAGAGTTAATTCTCTTTTTGAGTTCTTAATAAGACTTGGTGAGATTGTTAAGTGAGTTCTTAATAATTTCTCAAACTCATTTAATCTAGGTCTTAAATTACTTAGTTAATTTAAGGTTGAGATTAACACCTCTTAAATCTTTATAATTCAGGTAGTTAGAAATACGTTTTCTAGAGGTTTAATTAGGATTTAAGAGTTTATCTTATTTTGATCTTTCAATTAAAGCTTGGGACTGGTGTTACATATGAATTAGGATCCAAAAATCAACATCGTTCATATCATTTGGTATCAAAGCCAAGGTTAAATTCAAGATCAAAGATATCTATCTTTATGTTACTGCATTGTTCTTAGTTCATCCATTCACATTCTTCGCCTTTCTTCTCTAATTTTTCCATGTCTCGATTCTTGCATTCAAATCTATTTATTTTCTTCTTCTTTTTTTTTTACCTTCATTAGTCTTGTTTAATCATCAAATATCACATTAAAAAAAATCTGATTCAAATTCTATCAAAATCTCACTTGCGCAAAAATTTTTTAAATTAAGGAATTTTGTAAAATCTTTGATTTCCTGTGTTTTTTCCATCCAAATTTGAATTTCTTTATTAAATAACCCTTTTGTGTTCTTAATTATAGAATTGAAGTGATTCTTTAAAATTTGAGAGTTGACAAAATCTCCTTAAATAAAGGAAAACTTGATTTTCTAGCTTGTTTCTTGCAATTTATTCATCATTCTTCCTTCCAAATTAATTTTCTTTGTTACTAACCATATTTTTAGTGTTTTATGAAGTTGAGGGCCGAACCATAGCTCATAATTCAAGGAATGGTAAAATTACCACAATACCCTTATAAGTGTTAAATTTGGTTTCTTTATATTTTGAGTTGTTCTTTGTGTTTCTTGCAATTCTAAGTTTGTTTTAGCTTTTAAACTTTTTAAAAAAAAAAATAAAGGAAAAGAAAAGAAAAGAAAGAAGCTAAGAATTGCAAAGGTATTATTTAAGGCCAATTTTGAAATCCCCTTTCTCATTCAGCCTAGATATATTTCTTACCATATTCAAAACACCAATTTGCACTTCTAAATTTCCTTTTAAACTCTTAGATTGCTATTAGATCTTTAGAAATTTATTTATGCAACCAATTGTATTCTTTCAATTCCTTTATTTTCTAAGTGTTTTAAGAACTAGTTTTTACTTGTTTGTGTTCAGTTTAAGCTTCACTTAACATAAAAGTAACTTAGTCCTCAAAGAACTTAAAGAAAAGAATCTTAAGAGGTAAAAGCCAAAGAGTGGTGAGCTCATAAAAGGTTAAAAGCCAATATTGAGTTAAACACAAGGGGAGTGTCATTTTTTTTAGTGTAAATACATAAGGGAGTGTTGTGAGGATTCTATTTGTTTTCTTGCTTCTTCTTATGCAATGATGAGTTTGGAAGAGATAGAAAGGGATGAATTTACATACTTCATGAAAGGCATGTTTAATCAAATGAAACAGTTGGTGGATAATCTTTCAAATTTGAACCATGAGTTGAGTCGAGCTTACAATAATAACTATAAGCCAAAAATGACAAAACTCTATGGAAAAGATGGTTTTGAAGAGTATTTATCTGAGGAAAATAAGGTAACGACTATTGTTGTTAGCTTTGAAGATGATTACTTATTATGGTGGGAATAATTATCATACGTTGTAGAGTATTATGGGCAAAATCCTATCTATACATGATGAGAGATGAGGAGAAGATTTTGAAAATGGTATGCCCCAAATTCCTATGATGAATTATTTCCAAGGCCTATACAAGCTTATAAAGCTTCCAATGATGATGAGATTATTGTTTCTAAAGGTATAGTACACATTCAAACTTCTTCTTTACATGATGATACATGTCTTAAAAGCTAAGTTTTTGAACATGATTGTACAAATTAAGAGGCAATGATTGCATTAGAAAATGGTGATAATGTTAGATTACATGTTAATGAGATACCACCATTAGAAGTTTGTTCAAATGTTCACATTGTAAATCTCATACAAGATGATGTATTGGTTACAAGCAAAGATGATGGTCATGTTAAAAAAAGAAATAAAATAAAAATAGATAGAGATACTGCACATGAGAGTGAAAAAGAAATAACTACTACACAACAAAAAAAGAGTTGTATGGAAATAAAAGAGAGGTATGAGCCTAGAGAGGAAAAAGGAGAGTTTAAACTGGATGCACCAAACCCAAGAGATGTGTATGCAAAAGGAGAGGGTGGGAAAAATGAAAATCAATGTGAAAAATAAAGTGATGAGAGCTATTCTTTCCAAAAGGCCACAATAATATTTTTGTTCAAAGGGATGTATTACACTATTAACAAAATTTATAATCTTTTGTATAGTGCTTTTATGTCTCTTTTGTAAGGTTATGAAGAATGGTTTTCAATTGAGGAGCTTAGTAAAGAAGTCAACTTAATTATTACTTGTGATAATGGTATAATGAAGAGCGAGGTTGCAAATTTGCGTAAAAGGGAGTTTTCTAGGTTTTGTTTGGACAATGTACATGTTTTATTTGTTCTGGGCATAATTCTTCTTCTTTTAATTATAGTTATTGTGTTACTAGGTTTTCTTTTAGTGATTAATATTTTTTTCTTCGTTAAACACTTATTTTTGCATTTCTTCTTTAAAATGTTTAACTTCTAATAATTGTTTTTCCTTTTATTTTAAATGTGATGTTAACAATTGTAGTTCTTTTAATTCTTGTTAAAATGTTTTTCTTATTTAAATAAAAAACATTTCCTTTCTTCTTTTTCTTCTTCTTTGTCTTCTTCTTATTCTTCTTCTTATTTTCATGTTTTCAAATAAAGATTTATGATTCTTCTTACTTTATGCATTAGCTAGGAAGAAAGTTTTCATTTGATTTCAAGGATTCTTTTGTTTCTAATTGGTTTTTGAAATATAACTCCTATTTTTAAGTACGAATTCTCTTCTAAAACCTATATTTTCTCTATCTAGTGTTTTTGTTAAAAAGAAATTTGATAACTTAGTGTTTCTTCATGTTAGATCGAGAATGTCCTTATGGACTTCTTTTTGTCTTATTCATTATGTTTTGCATTCTTTTATTCTTTTATTTCATGTGTTCTAACCTTTTTAGTTGTGGCTTTATGCAAGTTGTATTTGATCCGGATAGAGATACTTACAATTTGCATGGTAAAATCATATTTGGATTTATAAAATCAGATTTGGATTTATCTTTGTTATTTCATACAATTAGTTTTTTTTTTTTTTTTTTTGTCTTATAGGCCAAGATTGGAGGATGAATCTTTTTTGAAGAGAAAGGGAATGATATGAACCAAGTTAGGGGCAAGCTCAAGGTTACAAAGAATGAAAGGGACTACCAAGGAGATATCCTTCAAAAGGAGGAAGGCATCACAAAGCTACAAAACTTTCCATATTTAGAACTGTCGTATTTGAACTTGTTATATTTGGAGCTACCATACTTGGAATACTCAAATTTAAACTTGTCTTATTTGGAACTGTCATATTTAAACTTGCCTTATTTAGACTTGCCATATTTAGAGTTGCCATATTTGAAACTGCCATATTTGAACTTACCTTATTTGGAGAATCTTCTTCAAAGGGCAAAAAGGTCATTTTTGTGCTTCCGTTCATTTATGGATCCTCAAAATGACATCAAGATGTCCAACTCTACAAATGGAGAAAATTTGCACAAAAATATTTTAGAAGATTCCAAAAAGGTTTTAGAATATTCTAAGAAACTTTCAAGAATATTTCAAGCATCTTTTGGTGGAAGAATAAAAGTCCTAAAGAGGGACTAAAGGAGGAGTGACACATAAGGAAGAAAAGTCAAAAAGTCAAGTTAAAATATCTTTCCAAGATTAACAAGATCTTAAAATATCATTCTCTTCATTTTCTAATTAGGAATTTTTGTTATTTTCTTATGTAAGAAACTGCTTTTATAATTAGGAAGATATTTGATATATCTTTTAGCTATTTCCTATTTAGCTTAAGAGAGTCTTTTTTCCTAAATAGATTAGGCAGATTGTAAAGACTAATCAGGACTTAATTCTTAGAGTTTTGTAGAAGCTTTGGAAAGGCTATAAATAGCCCTTCTTGTTCATTAATGAATGAACGAGGTTGATTTTTAGATCCTAATTTATATGTAGCGCAAGTCCTAAGCTTTAATTCAAAGATAAAAAAAAAAAAGAAGAAAAGATAAACTCTTAAATCTCAATTAGACCTTAAGAAAACTTGTTTATAACAACTTGAATTATAAAAATTTAAGAGGTATTAATCTCAACCTTAAATTAACTAAGTAATTTAAGTCATAGATTAAACAAGTTTGTGAAGTTATTAATGTTATATTAGGATTGTTAATCTTAAGTCTTGAAACTCTTTTGATCTTGACAAAGGAGATTGATCAATCCTAATATTTCAATTGAGTGTTATTTTGCAGAATTAAGTTAGTTTTTCAAGTGGAAGTTGGATGGCGTTCATAATTTTCAAGAAGACAAAGTTCATCCAAATTCGCAGTCAGAGACTTTTAATTTGCGACCGCAACATAGCTCAAAAACAAAGTGAAACTTGGCCAGACGAATTCGTGAGCATCATCGCTGCCGCAAGTCATCCAATGATAGGAGTATCAAAGTCATAAATGAATTTGTGATTAATGTCGCGTCTCAATCACGATCGCGAATTTCATAGTGGATAAAGAGGGAACCAAGTCCATAACCATTGCGTGCCAAGTGTCCCAAGTATCCATTGAAGAACAAAATTCACGAGTGCGACATTTTGGGTAACGACTGCGAATCAAGAAGATGAATATTATCTTTCAAAAAGAAGAATTCACATCCTGAGTCACACCATGTACAAAGAATAATCACGACCGCAACTTTTATGGGCAAGTATAAAGCAAGGGCTATATTTTCCTGATGGACCAATGAGGAGATGACACGTGGACTAGTAGTTAGACAGAAATGAGATTTTTTGCTGCAATTTTTAGCTCCCGCATTTAAATTAGAATGTCGCGACTGTGAATCATCGGTAGCAACTGCGACTCTCACCTATCGTACAATTAATGTAGAATTTGCCTAACATGATTTGGAGATTTAATGAGCTTCATAGTGTAACGTCTCTTTGGTGGGTACGAGCTATAAATACTCCATCAAATATGTGAAAATGCAAGAGAATTCATTAACTTGTAACAAAACTCTTACAAATTTGCTACTCATTCTTTTTATTCTTTGAGTGATTGTTTGGTGTAAGAATAAACACCAATTGTAGTAGGTTTCAGTATGAGCCTGTAACAACACTTGAGAAAGGTTTTAGTGTGAACCTGTGAAAACACTTGAGAGAGGTTTTAGTGTTAGCCTTAGGAAAAACTTGTAAGAAAGGTTATTGTGTAATCCTTGAAAACACAAAGTGTACAAGTTAGGTATGAGCTTGGAAACACTATTTTGAGTGAGTGAAACACCTAATTGCAGAGAATTGGGGCTTAGACATAAGGTTGATTTATACCTAAACCACTATAAATCTATGTGCCTTCTTTTTTACTCTTCCTTATCCTCATTTTAATTTTTTTAAACACCAATTCAACCCCCATTCTTAGTGCCTAGGGCCAACAAGTGGTATCAGAGCCAAGTCTCACAAACAAGCCTTAATTAGGTAAGCAAAGTTCATGGCACAAGAGGGAATCCACTCATACCTCAAGCCTTACTTTGATAGATTCGACTATACTTATTGGAAGTATAGGATAAAGATTTATGTTGATATAGATGTAGTGGACCTTTAGGATGTAGTAGTCAAAGAATGGAAGCCACCCTTTAAAGTAGTGGATGGAATTGAAGAACTCACTCTAACAGAAGATTGTGTTGAAGCTCACAAGAGATTAAATGGAAAAAACAATAGAGCAATGACCATTCTTCTAAGCTCTCTCTCTAGGGAAGAGATTAGAAGAGTGCAACTTTGTCAAACAGCTCATGCCATTTGGAAGACTTTTGAAAACTATTATGAGGACACAACACTGGTTAAATCAAGCCGATTGGAGATGTACATGATAGAATTGGAGCTCTTCATAATGAAGGACCATGAAAGCATCACCAAAATAATGAATAGACTCATATCCATCATCACTAACATAAAGAAATTTGAACGAACTCTCACTAACTATGAGGTAAATACAAAAATCCTTAAAACTCTTCTATTATATAAGTTTGGTGCAAGAGTTTGCAGCATTCAAGAGTCCAATCGGGAGATTGGAAAGGTTCCTACTGATGTGTTGATAGGCAAACTCTTAACTCATGAGTTGGCCTTACAAAAGGATGAGTAAGTGAAAAAACTAAAGGGCCAAGGAGAAAAATCAGAAAAAGAAAGAAGAACCTTGACACTCAAATCCTCAACCAAAGAGAAGGAGGTAGAAAAAACCTCTAATGATGAAGAGAGTGACAAAAAAGAAGAAGAGCTAGCAATGATTTCAAAAAGGATAAAGGAGTTAATTAGAAGAAGAAAAGAGATAAGAAGCTTCAAGAAGACAACTCCTAATCCTAGAGAGTGATCAAATGAAGTCACTTGCTATAAGTATGACAAGCAAGGCCACATCGAATACAATTGTCCCAAGAAAAAGAAGAAGAAGAAGAGATGGGACAAGCAGAAGAAAAAGAGTTTCTCAGCCACTTGGGATGATAGCTCAAGTGAAGATGAAGAAGAAGGAGAAGTTGCCAACATTTGCTTCATGGCACAAGAAGACTCTCCAAATGAGGTAAGTACTTCATCCCACTCTCATTTAGATTTAGATGATTTTGATGAGATAAAAGAAGAGCTTTTAGAGGCTCTTACTATGAGATGTGACAAATACAAGTCACAAATGAAGTCTTACAAGAAAAAATGTCAAAAATTAGAAGATGATTTGAAATCCTTCAATGATCTTGCAATCAAATTGAGAGCATCAAATGATGAGCTCAAAAAGTTTATGGAAAATCTTTCTATATCATCTTCTTCATTGGCTTCATTGATAAAAGAGAATGACTCTCTAAAAGGAGAAGTCATTGGGCTTAGAAGCTCAATCTCTAAGTTCCATAAAGGAAAGGAAGCCTTAGACACATTGATTGTGTCACAAAGAACACCATTGATTAGACATGGTTTTGGCTTCAGTGAAGCCTCATCATCATCACATACTACATTTGTTAGATCATCAAAACCTCAAACCTCAAGTATTGAGGTAATTGGGAAGAAAAGTGCTCCTAGCACTAAGCCTCCTAAGCCTAAGGACAAAGGGAAGGCTCCTCAAAGCTTAAGAGCCAAGGCTCAAAGAGCCAACCATGCCTATATGTATAACAAAAAGCATGCTCACACTCATAAACAATCCTTTACTACTTCACATCACATATGCACATGCATGACTCATATAATCAAAGTATGAGAAGGCATCCTACTCATACTAAGTTTGTGCACAAGAGAAACACTCCCAAGTCTAAACTCTAATGTCATTATTGCATGAAATTTGGGCATGTTAATATTCACTATTTTATTAGGAAGGCTCACCTTAAATTAGAGGACCCTTCAACTCCTAACCTCTTAGGACCCAAGTATGCTTGGGTACCTAAGAAAAGGTGACTCACTTTTATTATGTAGGGGAGTGTGGCAATCATCAAATCAAGCAATTGGCATGTGGATAATGGATATTCCAACCATATGACTGGAAATAGACAGCTATTCATGGCATTAAAGGAAAAACAAGGTGGAGATGTCACATTTGGTAACAATGCCAAGGGTAAGGTAATTAGCATTGGAACCATTGGTAAGAATGGTTGTTCCTTAATTGATAATGTTTTATTAGTTAATGGCTTACAACATAATTTGTTGAGTGTAAGTCAATTGTGTGACAAAGGTAACATAGTCACCTTTGATCCTAGGGAATGTCGAGTTACCATATTAGTAGATGATGAAGTTATTTTCAAGGGTGAAAGAAAAGGCAATACCTACTCAATTGACTTAGACAATTTGGCTAACAAATCTTTTAAGTGTCTTATGTCTTTGAGCAATGAAGCTTGGTTAGGCATGAAAGGCTTGGACATACAAGCATGGATCTTCTTCAAAGCCTATCTAAAGGAAAGTTGGTGGAAGGCCTTCCCAAGCTAAATTTCACTAAAGATAAGACATGTGGTCCTTGCTAAATGGGGAAGCGAAATCAAGCCTCCTATAAAGCAAAAAAATGTTCTAAGTTATTCTAGATCTTTTAACTAGTTCATATGGACTTGATAGGACCCACTAGAAGTGCTAACTTAGGTGGAAAGCATTATGTACTAGTCCTAGTTGATGATTACTCTAAGTTTACTTTGGTCTTTTTAGCTCGTAAGAATGAGACTTTTCATGCTTTCAAGAGTTTTACAAAAAGAATTCAAAATGAAAAGGGTTACTTTATTTCTGCTATTAGAAGTGACCATAGAAAGGAATTTCAAAATGAGTCTTTTGAAGCTTATTATTTGGAGAATGGAGTTTTCCATAATTTTTCAACTCCTAGAACACCACAATAAAATGGTGTTGTAGAGAGTTAAAAATAGAACACTAGTAGAAATGGCTAAAACCATGCTAAATGAGTATTCTTTACCGAATTACTTTTGGACCGAAGCCATTAATACTTCATGTTATATTGTAAATGTAGTTTTTAAAAGACCCATTCTCAATAAAACTTCTTATAAACTACGAAATGGTAGAAAATGCAAGGTATCATACCTAAGAGTATTTGGATGTAAGTGTTATATTTTAAATAACAAGGATAATCTTGGGAAATTTGATTCCAAGACCAATGAAGGAATATTCTTAGGTTATTTTACCTCTAGCAAGGCATATAGAGTCTTCAATAAGAGCTCAATGGTAGTTGAAGAGTCTATGAATGTTGTCTTTAATGAATCTAGTAAACTTGATCTTGGGAAAGGTATTTTTATTGATGATCTTGTAGGTGATTTTGAAAAGCTATAATTAGAAGACACTACAAGAAGAGAGGATAAAAATAAGGAAGGAGATGAATCATCAAAAGAAGTTGAAGAGCCACAACATCAATAAAGAGATGAGCCAAGCCAAGATCTACCCAAAGATTGGAGATTTTCCAAATATCACCCTAAGGACTTGATCATTGGTGATACCTCCAAGGGTGTAAGTACTAGATCACAACTGCATCTTTTAGATAATAATCTTGCTTTTGTTTCTCAACTTGAGCCAATGTCAATTGATGAGGCTTTTGATGATGAGAGTTGAGTGTTTATTATGCAAGATGAACTCAACCAATTTGAAAGAAAAAAAGTATAGGAACTTGTCCCTATGCCTAAAGAACATTCCATTACAGGTTGCAAATGGGTGTTTAGGAACAAGTTAGATGAGCAAGGTCTTATCATAAGGAATAAAGCTAGATTGGTTTCTAAGGGATACAACCAAGAGGAAGGCATAGATTATGATGAGACTTTTGCCCCCGTTGCAAGATTAGAGGCCATTAGGATACTTTTAGTTTTTTCATGCCACCTGAATTTAAAGCTTTTTCAAATGGATGTTAAAAGTGCATTTTTGAAGGGAATTATTGAGAAGGAAGTCTATGTTGAACAACCTACTGGTTTTGAGTCACATTGTTTTCCAAATTATGTTTTTAAATTGAACAAAGCCTTATATGGATTGAAACAAGCTCTAAGAGCTTGGTATGAAAGGCTTAGTTCATTTCTATTGAAAAATGATTTTGAAAAAGGAAAGGAGGACACCACACTATTTGTTATAAAGCACAAGCATGATACACTAATTGTACAAATCTATGTTGATGATATCATTTTTCGTGCTACTAATAAGTCAATTTGTGAGGATTTTGCTATGTTTATGACTAGAGAATTCGAAATGAGCATGATGGGAGAGCTCAAATTCTTCCTCGGTCTACATATCAAGCAAATTAAAGAAGGGATCTTCATCAACCAAGCCAAATACACAAGGGAGATACTCAAAAAGTTTTGCATGGATGGTTGCAAATAGCTAAAACCCCCATGAGTGATACCATCAAGCTAGACAAAGATAAATCAGGTAAGACAGTAGATGAACATATATATCGAGGTATGATCAGATCTCTACTTTATCTTACTGCTTTTAGGTCAGATATCTTGTTTAGTGTATGTATGTGTGCTAAGTTCCAATCCTCTCCTAGAGAGTCTCATTTAAATGCTATTAAGAGAATTTTTAAGTATTTGCATGGCACAATTCACTTAGGGTTAACGTATCCTAGGGATTCATCCATTAGTCTCATAGGATATTTGGATGCATTGTGTGGGTAGTTTATTAGATAGAAAAAGCACTTTCAGGACTTGCCAATTTATAGGAGAATGCATAGTATCTTGGTTTAGCAAAAAGCAAGTGTCGGTTGCCTTATCCACTGCAGAAGCCAAGTATGTTACTGCAGGTTATTGTTGTACCTAAGTCCTTTATATGAAACAATAATTGAAGGATTTTGGCAAAGTGATTGATCACATTCCTATTAAATGTGATAATACTAGTGTTATTAATCTTTATAAGAATCTCATCCAACACTTTAAAAGCAAACACATAGATATTAGACACCAATTCCTTAGAGATCATGTGCAAAAGAGTGATGTTGTGTTATAGTTTATTGACACAAATCATCAACTTGTAGATATTTTCATTAAACCTCTCAATGAAGAAAGATTGAACTTCATTAAGAGATAATTAGGAATGCTTGATAGAAGTTCCCTAAAGTGAAAATTTTGATCTTATGTATGATTGCTATATGTGTTGATTGATTAATTGTATGTCTTGTGTTTTCTATGTGACATATTCCAAATGGATTACAATTTTGATTCTTTCAAAACTTATTTTTTTTCATTCTTATCCTTGTTGACTTATAATTCGCAATCGCTATTTTATCTTGATGATTGCGAATTACAAGTTCTAGTCACCTGGCTATCAAACATCAAATCGTGATCATGAGAATCAAACTCCACCGTAAATTTTGGTAAAGAATTCTAATTTTTGACCATTGTAGTGCGTATTCCCGAGGAAAATTTGTCTGTTACTCACATTTTTTGGAAATCACGATCGTGATCTCTAAATTCATGGATGTCAATTTGAGTAACTGCCAAGCAATTAAGTGATGACTGCCAACTATTTCCAACACTTCATTAATCCATTTCTAGCCATTTCAAGCCATTTGTACACCCCTTTAATGGCTATATAAACCCTCTAAACAACGATTCTCATCACTTCTTCCTACTCCAAAACTCTTATCCTTTCAAAGCTCTCAAAATCTTCAAATCTCTTTATTTTCTGCAATAGCTCCCAAGAAGATCTCAAGAATAGATAAAGGCAAGGTTGTGGCTTAGCCATCTACACCCCCTGCACTCTACCTAATGAAAGGCATCACCAATGAGGAGAAAGAGTGATATAAAGCAAAATTTTCTAAGATCATCCTTCCTAGCAAGATTCTTTCTACCTTTCTATTAGAGACCTTAGGCATTAACATAGAGATTCGTGTTTTCCTCTCTAACTTAGGCTGGAATGAGTTCATCTTTTGAAATGAACCCGGTTACGAAGAAGTTGTGAGAGAATTTATATGCATGATCCAATTGAGTTGCAAAGCCGATTCTCGAGCGGGGCAATACAGGTTAGTATTTTGGGCTTTTAGCGATCCTTTTTATATTACCTTTGAACAACTTTCCCCCCTTTTCAATATTCAAGTTGGAGAAAACATTCTTTTATCATCTCCGCGCTTGATGTCATTTATTTTGAATTCTGGTAAAAATTTTCTATTGAAACTAAACCCCCATAACTTCATTAGCCAAACACATTAAAACCCTACATTTTTGGATACTCTATCATATCATCACCTTTTTCATAAATGCTAGAGGTGATGGTAATAAAAAAGTATCACAAAAAGAATTGGCATTTCTTTTCTACCTTGTCAAAAATAAACCAATTCAAACTGGTCGATATGTTATGGATCAATTAATCCACATGAGTATCAAACCCAAAAGCCAATTCCTTCTATCTTCTCACATTACTGCAATCTATCCCTTTGCAAGTGCACTTGACGAGGAAAATGAAAAATTCCTTACCAAGAAACTGCTTCCTTCTTAAAACTTTATTGACCTCACTTACCTCATCAATGCCAAAGCCATACACCTGGATACATATGCCTATACCTTAGGTGCTAATGGGGCTAAGAAAATGGAAACCTCCCAAGCCTATAAGAGGAAAAGGCTCATCATTGAAGAAAGAGCACCTCCAGTCCCCCCTTCCGCAACCAAAACCTAAATCCAAATTGTCTCTTGCCATCATTAACAAAAAATTGGACAAGATGTTGAGAATGATGAAGAGATGATTCCTATTTCTCTCACATCTATATAGCAACATGGTGGATTTGTAAGAAAAGTTGGGTGTACCTCCTTGCCATCATCTGGACTATATTGAATTTGAAGATACTCAAGAAGAAGAGGGCAATGAGGAAGTTGAGGATGGAGATGAAGCAGAAGGTGCCAACAATGAGGAAGTACAAGAAACTTTTAGAGATGATGATGACTCTCTAACTTTCTGGACTAGGGATTCGTTGTATTTTCTTTTTGTTTTTAAATGAAAAAATTGTGATCCCACAGAACGTTTATGAATAAATATGCAATGACTTTTTTGAAATTTCTTGTCTTATGTGATTGATGAAATTTACTTTTATTGCATTCTTATTTTGCTCCTTATGAACACTTATCTATTTGTTATGCATGTGTTCTTTTCACTTATGCACCTACTTTTTTATCTTACCAAAAGGGGAGAGATAGAAACAAGAAAGAATGTAAGTCTAAGTGGGAGAGAAAATAACTTGCAAATAATAGCATAAGTTGAGGGGGAGCATTATACTTAGGTTTTTCGAAATTTCAATTTGATTGATTGAATGTCATACTTAGGAAATTTCACCTTAAGCATTCATTAAATCATATTACACTCCAACTTCACATTTCTGCATTATTTTCTCCTTATGATCGATCTAAGTTGTTAAAATAAAAAATGAGGAGATTGTTGGACTAGGATGGTTAATCCTAAGTCTTAGACCTCTTTTGATCTTGACAAAGGAGATTGATCAATCCTAATGTTTCAATTGAGTGTTGTTTTGCAGAATTGAGTTACTTTTCGAGTGGAAGTTGGATGGAGTTCATAATCTTAAATAAGTCAAAGTTCATCCAAATTCGCGATCAGAGACTTTTAATTCACGATTGTGACATAGCTCAAGAATAGGGTGAAATTAGGCCATATAAATTCACAGTCATCCTCACTATCGCGAGTCATCTAAAGATGGGAGTGTCAAAGTCACAGATGAATTCACGGTCAGTGTCACATCTTAATCGCGAATTTCATAGTGACTAAAGAGGAAACCAAGTTCACAACCATAACATGCCAAGTGTCCTAGGTATACGTTGAAGAATAAAATTTTGGGTAGCGACCATGAATCAGGAAGATGAAGATTGTTTTTCAAATAGAAGAATTTGTGTCCTGATTCACGCCCTGTATAAAGAATCATCATGATCGCGACTTTTGTGGGCAAGTAGAAAGCAAGGGCTATATTTTCCTGATGGACCAATGAGGATTTGACACGTAGACTAGTCGTTACACACAAATGGGGTTTTCCATCACAATTTTTGGCCCCCGTACGAAAATTGGAATGTCGCGGCCATGAATCCTCAGCAGTGACTGTGACTATCTCTATCATACAATTAATGCATAATATGCCTAACATGATTTGGAGATTTAATGAGCTTTAGAGTGTAACAACTCTTTAGTGAGTATGTGCTATAAATACTCCACTAAATATATATAAATGAAAGAGAATTCATTAACGTGTAACAAAACTCTTACAAATTTGCTACTCATTATTTCTATTCTTTAAGCGATTGTTTGGTGTGAGCATAAACACTAATTGTAATAGGTTTTAGTGTGAGCCTGTAAAAACACTTAAGAAAGGTTTTAGTGTGAGTCTATGAAAACACTTAGAGAGGTTTTAGTGTTAGCCTTAGAAAACACTTGTAAGAAAGGTTGTTGTGTGAGCCTTGAAAACACAAAGTGTAAAAGTTAGGTGTGAGCTTGGAAACACCATTTTGAGTGAGTGAAATACCCAATTGCAGAGAATTAAGGAGTGGACCTAGGTTTGATTTATACCTTTTTTACTATTCCTTATCCTCATTTTATTTTTTTTTAACACCAATTCAACCCTCCCTTCTTAGTGCCTAGGGCCAACAATTAAGAACTCACTTAACAATCTCACCAAGTCCTATTAGGAACTCAATAAGAGAATTAACTCTCATAAACAATTTTGCTAAAAGAAATATTCTTCATTCATTTATTCACTCATTGTTGAACAAGAAGGGCTATTGATAGTCTTTACAAATCTTTTAGAAAGCCCTAAAAATCTTCCTAATTAGTCTGTGCAATCTACCCAATATATTTAGGAAAAAATACTCTCTTAAGCTAAATAGTAAATAATTAAAAGATACATAAGATATCTTCCTAATTATAAAATATGTTTCTTACACAAGAAAATAATAAAAGTTCATAATTAAAAAAGGAAGAGAATAATATGTTAAGATCTTATTAATCTTGGAAAGATATTTTGACTTGACTTTTTGACTTTTCTTCCTTATGTGTCACCCTCCTTTAATTCCTCTTTAGGATTTTTATTCTTCCACCAAAATATGCTTGAAATATTCTTGAAAGTTTCTTTGAATATTTTAGATCCTTTTTGGAATCTTTTAGAACATTTTTTGTTTAAATTTTTCCCATTTATATAGTTGGACTTATTGAGTTCGTTTTTAGGATCCATACATGAATGGAGGTAAAAAATGACCTTTTTGTCCTTGGGAAGAAGATTGTCCAAATAAGACATGTCTAAATAATCCAAATATGGTAGGTTTAATATGACAATTCCAAATATGACAACGCTAAATATAGCAAGTTTAAATATGGCAGTTCCAAATATGACAGGTTTTGAAGCTTTATGACACCTTCCTCCTTTTGAAAGATATCTCCTTGTTAGTCCCTTTCATTCATTGTAACCTTGAGCTTATCCCTAACTTGGTTCATATTAGCTTATCTTCTTCAAAAATAAAGATGAGCGTTGTGTTTATAAAAAGGTTAGTTAGAGTGTAATAGTTTTCCTTGTGTTATATGTTGATGACATATTATTCATTGGAAACGATATCCCTACTCTACAAAATGTTAAATTATGGTCGGGGAAATATTTTTTAATGAAAGACTTAGGTGAATCGCCAATATCTTAGGCATGAAGATCTATAGGGATAGATCTAAAGGCTTATTTGCCTAAGTCAGAGTACATATATTGATAAGGTACTGAACAGGTTCAGTATGAAAGACTCTAAGGAGGATACTTGCCAATGTGTCATGGCATAATTCTTAGCAAGACTCAGTGTCCACAGATATAAGATGAGAGAAATGCATGAGTAAGATTCCATGTGCCTCTGCTATTAAATCTATCATGTATGCCATGTTATGCACTCAACCTAATGTCTCATATGCACTAAGTACAATAAGATGGTACTAGTAAAATCTAGGGTGAAAGTCACTCGATAACTATAAAGAATATCCTTAAGTACTTGAGAAGAACTAAGAATGTATTCTTAATATATAAAAGATAGGAAGATGAGGTAGTTATAAGTGGTTACATAGACGCTAGCTTCTAGTCTAATAAGGACGACTTATGATTACAATCAGGTTATGTGTTTTGTTTGAATGGAGATATAGTGAGGTGGAAAAGTTCAAAGCAAGACATCGTGGTTGATTCTACAACAGAAGCTAAGTATATATCAGCCTCAAAAGTAGCTAAGGAAGTTATTTGGATTAAGAAATTTATCACTATACTAGATATTGTTCGTAACATTTCCAATCGAGTCAATTTGTATGGTGATAATAATGGAGCCATAGGACAGACTAAAGAGCCAAGATCACAACAATGATCTAAATACATACTTAGGCATTTTCATCTCATACGAAAGATCATTAAAAGGGGAGACATAAGGATATGCAAAATGCTAACCATTGACAACATTGTTGATCCATTCACCAAACCACTGTAATAGTTAAAACATAAGAGTCATGCTAGATCAATGGGTATTAGATATAATTTTGATTGGGCCTAGTGCAAGTGGAAGACTATTAGTTATGTGGCCTAAGCCAATGCTTGTAATATATATTATTTAATAATATCATGATTGTAATTTTATTAAATTTCTCTTTTATATTTTATTTACGAGTAAATTACAAATTCCATGAATAGTTAATTCTACCTAATATCATCAAGTGTGTGATGTGATAGTAAAACCTTTAGATATAAAAAAATTCTATTCTAAATTGTCCCTAATCAGTCATTATTGTTGGGATGATAATGAATGGAGATTAGTATGTGTTTGATTGATGACTATGTTTTACTAGTCATCAATATTTGATATTAAGTCAAACATATAGATACATGTTTAATAATCATTGTATTGGACCAACAAATAAGAACACTAAATGGATTAATAGTCATAATTGATTATCACAAATAATGTTAACTTAATCCTCTTCCCTGAAAGTCATCATAGATTCTAATATGATAAACTTCATGTTTTGATATAGCCCAATGCCATCTTTAACTAAATGATCATATAGACTAATATTGGACATGGAGTAAATCATATAGAGGAATATGAGGGATTAAGAAGAAATTTATCCCTCATATATTTTTATGAGAAATATATCCTTGGGTCCCTTGATAAGTTAGACTAAAGAGATTGCATGGTCATGTGGTAATAATTGATAAAGGTTGTTAATATCATTTTACATCAGTCCACTTTGAGATCGGGAAATAATTGAACTATATAAGGATGACATGATCCATTTCTTATGTTCAGTTAAAGAAATAATATGACTAAGGATTATAATACAATTTGTGAAATAGGTTAGGTCAGATTATTGACCTTCACCTAATTTAGGTAGTCATAATGTCTTGCTATAAGTCACTTATGAATTGTAGGTCAAAAATAGATTTTGGGTCACTACCAACATTACGTGAACCTACAATGTCACACTTATAGAATAGACCCAAAATAAAGTTGGATTTTTTTTACTACTCTCTCTATTTATAATTAAGATAATTAGAGATGTTATCTAAATTATTAGATATCTATTTCGTTTTAAGAAGCTTAAAACAAAATAGGATATCATTTGTATCTTTTAAGATATAAAGTTGGCATAAAATATATTAACAATTAAGATATATCAAACCCTAGTGCTAGCACACCTATGTTTTAGAAGTAGCCTATTCATGTGGATACCTAGAGAGGGTGATCATCCTCTGGTGAAGTCTTGATCTAACTTCAAGCTTGAGGTAGGGTACTATTGGTGTAAGCCGCCGCTCGACCTTCTAATAGATTTATCACTTTTCATAGGGATTAGTAAGTTTCACACCTCTCCTTTTAATTTAATCAAATCGCATGGATCCTTAGTGAGATTTTTTATGGAAAAGTTTTATTTTTTACTGTGTTTGTCCTATAAATCCTAACAAATAGAGAAAGAAGATATTGGTTTAGGTCCATCCAAGCACACTAGTTAGTCTATGCCCATTATATGCACATTAGAAGACTAATAATTAATATTTATAATTTATAAATTATTTTTTATTTTTTCTATTTAAGTTATTTTCATTTCTTATTTTCATTACTTAATAACAAGCTTAGTAGTTGGGACGAAAGGTTTTATTTGTATACATGTACAAAGTAACATGATGTGCAAACCTTCATAGATACATGCTTGATGACTATTAATGTAAGTCATAACCTACTAATTTTATCTTCAATTTTTTACTATTACAATTACTAATACTTTACAAAATTTTTGATTATTTTGATAGGCAGTGTGTCTAGTTATCACAGTAGCTCTAGGATTTGAAGAGCTTTATTAGGTGGACAAGTGTAAGATTTTCCTATTAGCAATAGAGGGTTAGGTGACGGGGCTAATCTATGGTATGAGTGATTAAGTCCCTCATTTATATGGCGAGTCCTCGGGTGCCAGCTCTTCATCAGCTACACCACCTTCTATCGAGGACTTATAGTGAAAGGTTGATAGTTGTATAGATGAGAAGATGACATCCTATCATGCATATGTTCAATCTATAGGTACACTAATGCGAGCTATGGAGTACTGGTTGGACGTCATGTCTCACTTGGTTGGGATAATACTTCTATCTCATTAACATGCTCAACCCAAATCATATGCATTTTAATTATGTTATATTTGAATATATGCATTGGATAAATGATTATTTAGGCATGTGAATTAGATAAGCATGATAATGACACTTGCACCATTACATTTTGGACACTTGAACGTATATGTAATGTTTGTTTAGTTGCATGAAAAATTATCTTATGTTGTGTGCATGTTATAGCATCATAAATAATGGTGTTATAAAGCTTATTTAAAAGTATACGGAGCATATAGGGATTATGACATGGATGGAGGTGCTTCAGGAGTAAAGAAGAGGGACTAAAAGAGGACAAGTGAACTTCCAACCAATAGAAATGCAACACCATGGTTTTGTGTTGTTATAATAGGTTTACAAGTGGAATTTTTGACCCTTTAGGATAAGAATATAGAGCTTAGGCATGAGGTACACTAGAAGAAAGAGAAAGCTAAGGAATAAAGAAAGGAAGGAAGAAGAAGAAGAAGAAAAAGAAGGAGAGGGAGAAGAGTAATCTGCCTAAGAAGGAATCCTAAGGTTTTTCTATTCTGGAAAAATAGGTAAGCTAATTTATCTTCTTCTCACATGAAATTAACCCCTCATGACATGTTAATCATGCATGGTTAGTGAGAATTATGAAGTATTTGAGGTAGAACTCTTGGATGGAAGTTGAAATTCAAGAGAATAAGAGATGATTGTGTTGATTTTTTTGTTAGAGTAGAATTTTGTACCCCTAAGTTCATAACCTTATAAGAGGAATTAGAGAAAGTTCAAAATACAAAAGTTATAGCTTTATGCTCCAAATAAATGTATATGAAACATTTTTGCTTGATTTGGTGTGTGTGAGGAGTTATGGCTCATTCATCAGGGCTGGTTTACAACCAATCGAAATCACCTAAGTCTTTCTATTTTCTTATATTTTGATGGCCTTGGCAAAGTGTGAAACATGAAATTTATAGTGTTATATCCCCTTAAAATACCTATAAAGCATTTTTTATTGATGTATTGTGTGGAAAGAGATATGGCTCATTGACTGACTGACATTGTACCTGAATGAAACTTCATTAGTCTTTTAATTTTGTTTCTAAGAATTTGATAGCCATAGATTCAAAATTTGGTGATGTGTAAAGCTTGAAAGTTGTATATTTACGTATTATCTACATGCCTGTAAAATATGTTTGCCAAATTTAACATGATTGTTAAGATATTTCCCCTTCATTATGATTGATTGTCAACACGTTAAAAATCTGCTCACTCTGAGATTGGTCATTTGTCTTGGTGACTTTATAGATTGAATTAGACAATGAGTAAAACATGAAAAATGTTCCTTTATATGTTCTATAACTTTTGGTAAATCATTTTTGGGATTGGATTTGTAAGATTTTATATATATCTAATAATGTAAGACCTACTTAGGCTAAGATGACATTAAAACAGGGCAAATTCATAAAATTTACCATAAATTATGTAGTTAAATTTTGGACTGCATTTTGGATATGGTGTACCATATATGTCTAGTTTGAAAAAAAAATCAGTCATTCGGATTCATGAGTTAAAAGTAATTGTAGAAACAGCCTATCAAGTTCATGATATTTTACTAGAGTATATTTGTATAACAAGATGAAAATCTGATTTTATCATCATGGATTGATTTGGTGTATTGAAATAGGTCCTCGAGGCATTAAAGATAAAGGTGGGAATAAGCCGGGACCATCTGCGGCTTGATAAGCTTGAAGGAGGAGGTAAGTAAATAGATAATGGTATTATAGGTGTGATTAGTTAAATGCCATGAACATATACTCAACGAAATGAAATGTTGTTTAATGTGATGAAATTGAGGAATACATTGATGAAAAGATTATTACACTCTTGATTTATTTATTTTCATGAGATAATGATAAATTATGACTTGAGAATGAGAGTTTGTGGTGATAGGAACTGCCAAAGTTATAGGTGTTGTTATTAGGCATTATACTACTGAAATTTTGTTGAATTTACAATTGATTTGTTGAAAGACTAATACTTAATGTTATTGGCAAGAAACACTATTCAAGAGTCTGTGTGGCAATGATATCTATAACCTGTGTGGCAATAATCCATAATAACTTGTATGGCAATAACATTCGATAGCCTGTGTGGCAATGATATCAATAGCTTATGTGGCAATAATATATAACAGCCTATGTGGCAGTAACATTCAATAGTCTGTATAGCAATGATATCTATAGCATGTGTGGCAATAATATATAATAGTTTGTGTGGCAGTAACATTCGACAACCTGTGCGACAATGATATTAATAGCCTGCGTGGCAATAATATATAATAGCTTGTGTGGCAATAACATTCGACAGCCTTTGTTGCAATGATATCAATAGCCTGTGTGGCAATAATCCATAATAGCCTATATGGCAATAACACTCGATCGCCTATGTGGCAATGATATATACAGCATATGTGGCAACAATATTTATAGCATATTGGCAACTAAATATGAAAGCCTTTGTGGTAGTGACATCTATAACCTATGTGGCAACAATATATGACATCCTATGTGACAATAACATTTGATATCCTGTGTGGCATTTAAGAGTAAAAACTCTTTATTTCATGCATAGATATGATGATGAGTTATTTACATTTAAATGTTGTTATATTATTTAAGATTGAAGTATCGTTATGCATTTACTTACTAAGTATGTAGTCTCATTTTTTTGCATTAAATTTTCTTTCAGGAAGAGTAAACTAAGATTGCATCCAGTTTACATTTTGAAGTTGTTGTGTAGTAGTCTAATAAAGGTTAGGTCAGTATGCAGTCAATTAGTATTTAAATTTGTTTACCCATGTATACTTTCTTGCAAATAGTTATTATGCTGTGAAACAAGATACATAGTGTAAAAAAAATAATATAATTGAAATAAGGTATTTTAATGACAATGGATAGAATGAGAGGATTTTAATGTTGTTGTGTTACTTTAGTATTCTATGTTTTATAAATAAGTTAATGCACTTACTTTAGGAATGATTTGTAAATGGGATGTAACATTTTAGTGATATCATAACGGGTAAATGATTTTGTAGACATGTGTAATATGAATGCGATATATATGATATTTGCATTGTGTTAAGCATACATTCATCGGCATATAGGAGTATGGATGCACCTGATAGAGTTCATACTGGCCCAGAGGTTAGAGATGAGTCTATTGAGTCTGTTCATGCACGTAAGCATATTGACCATGTTGCCTAGAATTTTGAGATGTCATGAAATAATCTAGCCATAGGTGTAAACCTAAATATCATACAGTTTATTGAGATTATGTAAAGATTTGCAATAAAAGCATATGTAGGACTTGCTATGGATAGGAATTACGATAGATTAAAAAAGTAAAGGGTAATTGACTTTGAGGGCACTACAGATCTTACTAAGGCTGAAGAGTGGCTTAGAAGAATTGAAAAAAATCTTGAATAGGCTTGAAGGCATCCTAGAGTAAAGTTGAAATATGTAATATCTTTGCTTTAAAAGAAAGCTTTGGATTTGTGGGAGACCATTCCAGGTAGCTTTACTCAATTGATGACAATGACTTGGATGATTTTCTAAGGGAGCTTGAAAAAAAAGTAAACACCATTAGTATACTTAGATAAGAAGAATATGAAGTTTTCTAATTAAAGCGAAATGATATCATGATTGTGGATTTTAAGGTACAATTTGTTTAAACTCTCGAGATATACCCCAAAGTATGTGGCTATAGTGGAATTGAAGTGCTAGAAGTTTAGTAAGGGACTGAGGTTAAATTTAAGATCGATTAGCAGTCAAACCAACTAATTATACTACACGGTTAGTAGTAACTATTTGAGCTAAGGAGGTCATCCAAGAGAAGAATCCAATTGAGGTTAAAAGAAAGATAAGTTATGTAAGACGAAGTGGATAACTCAATAGGGCAACAAAAAGGGGTGGTTTTACATTATCTGGTGGATTAGAATTTTAAAGAGGTATTAATAATCAAATAGATAAAGGACAGAGTCAACCTAGTAGATTAGCATTAATAGCATCTGGTAGAGGTAACTATTGTGGTTTTGAAGGTTTAAATGGTATGACCGGACCCATTGACATAATGGGGAGTGGTGTTGCCCCAATTTGTAATATTAGTGGAAGAACTCATTTTGGAGAGTGTTAAGGACCTAAAAGGGTTACTTACTATACTTATAGACAGTCAAACCATAAAAGCCAAAATTGCCTAATGGTAGGTGTGATTGAAGGAGAGTCTCAAGTAGTTATAGGGAGAATGTTCATGATATAACTAGAAACAAAGTGTGTAGAAATTGTCTTGTGCTAATGTGTGGTGTCGTATTGACTACAGATATAATATTGATTAACTTTAAGGAATTTGATGTTATTCTAGGTATGGATTTTTTAGATTGTCATACTAAAGAGTTGATAATCAAATCTTCAGGATAATTAAAGAGTTATAATTATTAAGGAGCATAAAACTATTCCCACTTGTTTGACAAGTATTCAAGAATTTCAATTAATTAAAAAAAAGTTGTGATGCATTTATAGTTAGTGTAGTGGACACCAGTGTTCCTAATCTAAGGTTAACAAACATTTCTGTAATGAAAGAATTTCTAAAAATATTTATTGATGATTTGCTTGATTTGCCACCACATAGAGAAATTGATTTTAATATTAAGACCTTACTAGGAGTGGCACCAATATCTATTATGTTGGCTCTAGGCACCAAGAAGGGGGAGGGGGGAAGAGTTGAATTGGTGTATTAAAAATTAAAATTGGAAAGAAAGAAAAGAAATGAGATGAAAGGAAACACAAGATTTATAGTGGTTCGGGTATAATCGACCCTACGTCCACTCCCCATTTCTTCGAAATTGGCTATTCCACTATCTTTCAAAGGTGTTTTCAAGCTTACACCAAAATTTTACACTTGTGTTTTGAAGGCTCACACAATAACCTAAACACTTTGTGTTTTTAGACTTACACAACAACCTTTAAAACTTGTGTTTTAACAGGCTCACATAACAACCTCTCTTAGTGTTTTAATAGGCTCACACTATAACCTATTACAAATTAGTATTTATGCTCACACCCAACAATGACTTAAAGAGTAACAAAGAGTGAGTAGCAAAATTGCAAGAGTTTAGGTACAAAGTTATTAATTCTCTTGCATTTACATTTGTTTGGTGAGGTATTTATAGCCTCTACCCACCAAAGAGACGTTGCAATAAAACTAACATAAAATCATCGAAGTATGCTAGATAGATATTTGCGTTAAATGCTTGACAGAATTTTCACGATCGCTGCTACTTATTCGTGGTCATGAATTCCAAATTCCATAACGAAAACCCCGTTTGTGTCTAACGGCTAGTCCATGTGGCAGCTTCTGATTAGTGCACCAGGAAAATATAGTCGTTGCTTTTCACCTACTCTCAAAAGTAGCGGTCGCGATTTATCTTATACAGGACACGACTCTAGATGCGAATTCCTTTGCCAAAAGTGTTTATCTTCTTTTATTGGGTTCGCGGTCGCTACCAACAAGTTTCCATCATGATTTTTGACTTCTAACGGTTACTTAGGACACTTATCAAGTTGTGATTATGGACTTGTTTGCATTTTTAGTTACTTCAAAATTCACTGTCATGACTAAGGCAAGCTTTACACCGCGAATTCATCTGTCACTTTTGAAGTTCTTCCTTTGGATGAGTCGAGGTTGAGAATGACCCCATGATTTCGTCTGTCTGATCTTATAGTAAGTCTTCTAATAGATCGTGGTCACGAATTTTAAATTGCGGTCGCAATTTAGAATTTACTTCACATGCTTTGAAGGTTAAGATTTTTATCCAACTCTTAACTTAAAGACTTTCATAAAAACTACAAAACAACACTAAATAGAAACATTAAAAATGATCAATCCCCTTTGTCAAGATCAAAAGAGGCCCAAGACTTAGGGATAACTACCCTAGTCCAACAATCTCCCCCTTTTTTATTTTAACAACTTAGATTGATCCTTAAGTGAAAAAGATACAAGAACGTGAAGTTGGATTGTAATGTGATTCAATGAATGCTTATGACAAAATTTACTAAGTATGTCATTCATTCAATCAAAGGTGAAGTTGATAAAACAATAGGTATATTGCTCCCCCTTAACTTATGCTATAGTTATTCTCAAGTTATTTCATTATTTTCTCCCTTTCACAATCTCTCCCCCTTTGGCAATATCAAAATGAGGGTATATAAGGAAAAGAAAAAAAAATGAAATTCATACATAAGAATTCATAAGGTGCAAACATAATGTAATGGATAAAAGAATAAACATCAATCACATAAGATAACAATATTTGCAAAGAAACAAGTTTTATTTATATATATTCATAACTGTGGGATCACAAGATTTGTAAAAATAAAGATAAGGAAAGTGAAAAATAAATACAAAAGATCCATAATCTAAAGTAATGGAGAATCATCTCCAGAAGATGGTGTATCTGGCACTTGTTATTCTCCCTTAGCTTCGTCTCCATCCTCTACGTCATCTTCATTGCCATCTCCATCTTGCGTATCTTCAAATTCGGTGAAGTCTGAAAGATGGCAAGGAGGAACTCCTAGTTTCTCTTGGAGATCCACCATATCGCTATGAAGATGAGAAAGGAAGAGGAACCTTCTCTTCATCATCCTCATAAGCTTGTTTAACTTGCAATCAATGGTGGTAAGAGATAACTTGGACTTTGGTTTCGGTTGAGGAGGAGGAACTTGAATGTTTTTTTCTTCGATTTGAAGCCTCTTTCGCTTGAAAGCTTGGGAGGTTTCCATCTTCTTTGCTCTGATGGCACCAAGGATGTAGATGTATATGTCTGATGGATCGCCTTAGCGTTGATGAAATAGGTTAGGTCGAGGAAGTTTTGAGAGGGAAGGAGCTTCTTAGTAAGGAATTTCTCTTTCTCCTTATCAAGTGCTCCAACAAAGTGGTAGATGGTTGTTATGTGATAGGGTAAGAGAAACTGGCTTTTGGGTTTAGTACTCATATGGATCAATTGATCCATAAGGTAAAGGCCAGTTTGTAGAGGTTGGTTCTTAATAAGGCAAAATAAGAATGCCAAGTCCTTTTGTGAAACCTTCTCATTACCATTACCTCTTACATTGACAGATAAGGTGATGATACGATGAAAGATCCACAGGGGTAGGTTTTTATGTGTTTGGATAAGGAGGAGCAGGGGTCGTGTTTGGTTTCGATGGATATCTCTGACCAAAATTTAGAGTAGATGGCGTCGAGTGCGGAGATGATGAATGGGATGTGTTCTCCAACTTGTAGGCTAAAAAGTAAGGATAATTGGTCGAAGGTGATGTAGAAGGGGTCGCCGAAGGCCCGGAACACCAACCCGTATTGGCCAGTTCTCGAATCAAATTTTCAGCTTAGTTGCACAGTGCATATGAACTCGCGTGGAACCTCCTCAAATCCTGGTTCATCCCGAAAGATGAATTCATTCCAACCCAGATTAGAGAGAAAGGCGCAAATCTTTGCATTGATGCCCAATGTCTCTAACATGAAAGTCGATGGAATTTTGTTTGGGAGAATCACTTTGGAGGAGTTTGCCTTGAATCTCTCCTTTTCCTCATTGGTGATTCCCTTCATGAGATGGAGGGCAGGAGGTGCAGAGGGTTGTGCCACTGCCTTGCCTTTGTTTGTCTTGGATAATTTATTGGGACCCATTGCAAAAGAGAGGAAGAAAGCTTGAGAGATTTTTGAGAGAGAAGAAGTGTTTGGAAGTGGAGTGAGGAAAACAATGTTGAAGGGAGACATTTATAGGCTTGAAGGGGTGTAAAAATGGTCATAAACGACTAAAAATGAATTAAATGAAGAGAGGAAATGGTTGGCAATCAAATCACTTAATTGCCTATGTGATTACTCTCATTCGTGTTAGTGAAATCAGAAGTCACGACCGTGAATTTCAAAAAATATGAGTAACGGATAAATTTTCCTCAAGAAAAGGCGCGTCAACGGTTATATTTTTGAAAAACTGACCAAAATTTGCGGTGGAGAGCAATTTTTGTGACTGCGAATTGACATTTGATAGCCGAGTGAAATTGACTTGTAATTCACGATCGTTACGAAGAAATAGCGACCGAGAATTATGAGTCAGCAAGGATAAGTATGAGAAAATTTGGAAAACATGTGATCCACTAGAAATAAATTATCAC
>CATIWR010186417.1:0-60686 GCA_949677035.1 Omphalea diandra
AATAAAATATAAATAATAATATAAAATTTTAATAATATAAAAATTTTAGTATACAAAATGTTGGACTAGAATGGTTAATCCTAAGTCTTAAACCACTTTTGATCTTGACAAAGGAGATTGATCAATTCTAATGATTCAATTAAGTGTTGTTATGTAGTTTTTAGTCAGTCTCTATATTTGAAGTTGGATGAAGTCCTTAATCTTTAAAGAAAGCAAAGTGCTTCCTAATTCGCAACCGCAACTTCATAAATCACGACCGCGAAATAAAGTAAGGCATGTTGACAAATTATATAGATGGATTCGTGACCTACATCTCTATCGTGACCAATTCAAAGAAAAGAGAGCCAAAGTCACAAACAAATTTGCGGTAAGTGTCACGCCTCAGTTGCGACCACGAAATTTGAAGTAACTCAATAGGGAATCAAGTCCACAACCACAGCTTGACAAGTGTCTTGGGTGACCATTGAAAGACAAAAATCGCAATGACAACTTGTGGTTAGCGACCGTGAATCATAAGGAGGAAGATGAACATTTTTGGCAGACGATTTCGCATCCTGAGTCGCTGCCTGTACAAGGAAAATCGCGACCGCTACATTTGTGAGCAGGTGAAAGGCAATAACTATATTTTTCTGGTGAACCAATGGGAAGATGACACGTGGACTAGCCATTAGACACAAACGAGATTTTCCACCTCAAGTTTTGGCTCCCATATAGAAGTTGGAAAATCGCGATAGCAAAAGAGTAGTAGTGATCGAGAATGAAGCATGACAAACATTTAATGCAAAAATCTGTCTAGCATACTTTGAAGATTTGCTGCCAGTTTTATTACAATGTCTCTTTGGTAGGTAAAGCCTATAAATACCTCACCAAACAGATGTAAATGCAAGAGAATTCATTAATTTGTAACCTAAACTCTTGTAATTTTATTACTCAATCTTTTCTCTTCTTTAGGTGATTGTTTGGTGTGAGCATAAATACCATTTGTAAAAGTTGTAGTGTGAGCCTGTAAAAACACTAAGAGACGTTGTTATGTGAGCTTTAAAAACACAAGTGTAAAGGTTGTTATGTGAGCCTTCAAAACACAAGTGTAAAAGTTTGGTGTGAGCTTAAAAACACCATTGGAAGATAGTGAAACACCCAACTGCTGAGAATTGGGGAGTAGACATAAGGTCAATTATACCTGAACCACTATAAATCTTATGTCTGCATTCTACTAATTTTCTTTCTTGCCATCTTTTTTTAATTTTTATACACCAATTCAACCCCTCCTTCTTGGTGCCAAGGGCCAACAAGTGGTATCAGAGCGTAAAACTCAAACAAACCTTTATTGGTGAGTAAAAGATCATGACACAAGAGGGAATCCACTCACACCTCAAATCTCACTTTGATGGAACTGACTATACTTATTGGAAGTATAGAATGGAAATCTATCTTGACATGGATATAGTGGACCTCTGGGATATGGTGGTAAAAGAATGGAAGCGACCCACTAAGGTAGTGGATGGAATTGAAGAACTTATCCCAAAAGAAGAATGGGTTGAAGTTCATCGGAGATCAAATGGCAAACACAAAATGGTAATGATCATTCTTCTAAGCTCTCTCTCTAGAGAAGAGATTGGAAGAGTGTAACATTGTCAAATAGCACATGCCATTTGAAAGACACTTGAGAATTACCATGAAGGCACAACTCTAGGAAAGTCAAGCCAGTTGGAGATGAACGTAACCAAATGGGAGCTATTCGTGATGAAGGACAATGAAAGCATCACTGAAATGATAAATAGGCTCCTATCTATCATCACCAACATGAAGAAATTCGGAAGGACACTCACAAACTATGAGGTAAACACAAAAATCCTCGAAACCCTTTCTTTATCAAAAATCAATGGATGATCTTTCTATTTCATCTTCTTCTATGGCTTCACTTAGAAAGGAGAATGACACTCTAAAAGGAGAAGTTATTAAGCTTAAAAGCTCAATCTCCAAGTTCCATAAAGGAAAAGAAGCTTTAGACACATTGATTGTGTCATAAAGACCTCCACTAATTAGACATGGTCTAGGCTTCAATGGAGCCTCCTTATCTTCTCAAACTATATTTGTTAGATCCTCAAAACCTCAATCCTCAAGGGTAAAGGTAATTGGGAAGAAAAGTGCTCTTAACACTAAACCTTTTAAGCCTAAGGGCAAAAGGAAGGTTGCCCCAAGCTCTAGAGCCAATACTCAAAGAGCTAACCATACTTATACATACAATAAAAAAACATTGTCATTCTCATAAAAAATTCTCTACTCTTACTCATCATACATGTTCATGCATGCATTCACATGACCTAGGTATAAGAAGGCCTCTTACTCATACTAAATTTATGTATAAGAGAAAGACTCATAAGTCTAAACTCTAATGTCATTATTGCATGAGATTTGGACACATTAATATTCATTGCTATATTAGGAAAGCTCACCTCAAACTAGAGGACCCTTCATCTTCTGACCCCCAAGGACCTAAGTATGCTTGGGCACCTAAGAAAAGGTAACTCATTTTTGTTGGGTAGGGGAGTGTGGCTGCTACCAAATCAAACAATTCGCATGTGGATAATGGATGTTCCAAGCATATAACTGAAAATAGGAAGCTATTCATGGTATTAAAAGAAAAAGAAGGTAGAGATATCACATTTGGTAACAATGCCAAGGGTAAGGTAATTGGCATTGGAACCATTGGTAAAAATGATTGCTCTTTAATTGATAATGTTCTTTTAGTTAGTGGCTTACAACATAATTTGCTAAGTGTAAGTCAATTATATGACAAAGGTAACAAAGTCACCTTTGATCCTAGGAAATGTCGAGTCACCACTTTAGTGGATGGTAAAGTTATTTTCAAGGGTGAAAGGAATGATAATACCTACTTAATTGACTTAGACAATTTGGCTAACCAATCTTTTAAGTGTCTTATGTCTATGAGTAATGAAGCTTCGTTATGGTATAAAAGACTTAGACATGCAAACATGGATCTTCTTCAAAGCCTATCTAAAGGAAACTTCGTGAAAGGTCTTCCCAAGCTAAACTTCTCCAAAGACAAGACATGTGGTCCATGCCAAATGGGGAAGCAACACCATGCCTTTCACAAAGCAAAAAATGTTATAAGTTCAATTAGACCCCTTCAACTTATTCATATAGACTTGATAAGACCCACTAGAAGTGCTAGCTTAGGTGAAAAGCATTATGCACTAGTCCTTATAGATGACTACTCTAGGTTTACTTAGGTATCTTTTCTAGCTCATAAGAATGATTCATTTGATGCTTTTAAAAGTTTTGCAAAAAGGGTTCAAAATGAAAAAAGGTTACTTTATATCTTTTATTAGAAGTGACAATTGAAAGGAATTTCAAAATGAGTCTTTTGAAAATTATTGCTTGGAGAATGGAGTTTTTCATAATTTTTTAGCTCCTAGAACACCACAACAAAATGGTATTATAGAGAGGAAAAGTAGAACATTGGTGGAAATGGCTAGGACAATGCTCAATGAGTATTCTCTACCAAATTACTTTTAGGCCAAAGCCATTAACACTACATGTTATATTGCAAATAGAGTTTTTTAAAGACTCATTCTCAATAAAAGATCTTATAAGCTATGGAATGGTAGAAAACCCAAGATATCATACCTAAAAGTATTTGGATATAAGTGTTATATCTTGAACATCGAGGATAATCTTGGGAAATTTGATTCAAAAACCAATGAAGGTATCTTCTTAGGATATTCCACCTCAAGCAAGGCATATAGAGTCTTTAACAAAAGTTCAATGGTAGTTGAAGAGTCTATGACTGTTGTTTTTGATGAATCTAGTAAACTTGATCTTAGGAAAGTTATTTTTATTGATGATCTTATATGTGACTTTGAGAAGTTGAAATTGGAAAATTCTACAAGAAAAGAAGATAAAGAAGAAGATGATTCATCAAGAGTATATGAAGACCAACATCATTAATAAGTAAAACCAAGCCAAGATCTATCCAAGGATTAGAGATTTTCCAAGTATCACCCTAAGGACTTGATCATTGGTGATACATCTAAAGGTGCAAGTACTAGATCTCAACTTAATCTTTTAGATAATAATCTTGCTTTTGTTTCTCAACTTAAGCCAAAATCAATTGATGAGGCTCTTGATGATAAGAGTTAGGTACTTGTTATGCTAGAGGAACTCAACCAATTTGAGAGAAACAAGGTATGGGAACTTGTCCCTAGGCCTAAAGAACACTCAATTATAGGTTGTAAGTGGGTGTGTAGGAACAAGTTAGATGAGCAAGGTTTCGTCACTAGAAACAAAGCTAGATTGGTTGCTAAAGGATACAACCAAGAGAAAGACATAGACTATGATGAAACTTTTGCCCTCGTAGCAAGATTAGAGGCCATTAGGATTCTTTTAGCCTTTGCATGTCATATGAATTTTAAACTTTTTCAAATAGATGTGAAAAATGCATTTTTGAATGACATCATTGAGGAGGAAGTCTATGTTGAACAACCTCCTGGTTTTGAGTCACATTATTTTCCATACCATGTTTTTAAGTTGAACAAAGCCTTATATGGTTTGAAAATAGCTCCGAGAGCTTTGTATGAAAGGCTTAGTTCATTTCTCTTAAAAAATGATTTTGAAAAAGGAAGGTTGGATAGCACACTTTTGTTAAAAAACATAAACATGACACATTAATTGTTCAAATCTATGTTGATGATATCATTTTTGTACTGCTAATGAATCTCTTTGTGAGGATTTTGCTGAGTGTATGACTAGAAAATTTGAAATGAGCATGATAGGAAAGCTCAAGTTCTTTCTTGGTCTACAAATCAAGCAATCCAAGGAAGGGATCTTCATCAACCAAGCCAAATACACAAGGGAGCTACTTAAAAAATTTGGCATGGATGGTTGGAAGGTAGCAAAAACTCCAATGAGTGGTACCATCAAGCTAAATAAGGACGAATAAGGCAAAACGGTAAATGAAAAGAGATATAGAGATATGATCAAATCTCTACTTTATCTTACTGCTTCTAGGCCAAATATCATGTTTAGTGTTTGTATATGTGTTAGGTTCCAATTCTCTCCTAGAGAGTCTCATTTGAATGCTATCAAGAGGATTTTTAAATATTTTCATGGCACAATTCACTTAGGGTTACAGTATCCTAGGAATTCTTCCTTTAGTTTCGTAGGATATTTAGATGCGGATTATGCAGATAGTTTATTAGATAGAAAAAGAACTTTTAGAACTGGCCAATTTATAGGTGAATGCTTAGTTTCTTGGTTCAGTAAAAAGCAAGTGTCAATTGTCTTATCCACCGCGAAAGCCAAGTATATGGCAGTGGGTTATTGTTGCACCCAAGCCCTTTGGATGAAACAACAATTAAAGGATTTTGGCAAAGTGATCAATCACATTCCTATTAAATGTGATAACACAAGTGCTATTAATCTCTCTAAAAATCCCATCGAACACTCTAGGATCAAACACATCGATATTAGACATCATTTTCTTAGAGATTATGTGCAAAATGGTGACATTGTGTTAGAATTTATTGACACAAATCATCAACTTATAGATATTTTCACTAAACTTCTAAATGAAGAAAGGATGAACTTCATTAAGAGAGAATTAGAAATGCTTGATGGAAGTTCCCTAAAGTGAAAATTTTTATATGTGATATTGCTATGTGTATTGATATTTGTTGATTTGTGATATTTGTGGTTGATATAGTTAAGTGGATCACAATTTTTTCAAAATTCAACTATTTTTCATTGTTGACTCATAATTCGCAGTCGTTATCCTTCCTTCACGGTCGCGAATTACAAGTCAATTTCACTCGGCTGTCAAACATCAATTCGCAATCGCGAAATTTTCGCTCCATCGCAAATTTTAGTCAAATTTTCAAAATTTTGACCATTAAGGTGGGTATTCCCTGGAAAATTTGTCCGTTACTCATTTTTCTGAAATTTACAATCGCTACTCATGAATTAGCTGACGCGAATTAAAGTAACCGCCTAGACATTTAATTGAATTGACTGTCAACCGTTGCCAACTCTTCATTAATTCATTTATAGCCATTTTTACAACCTTTCAAAGGCTATAAATACCCATTTCAATAGTGACACTCTCACTACTATTCCAAACATCTTCACTCTCTCAAATCTTTCTAAAATTTTCCCAAACTCTTTTCCTCTCTTACTATGGCTCCAAAGAAGTTCTCCAAGGCAGACAAAGGGAAGGCAATGGCTCAACCCTCTGCACCCCCTACCCTCTATCTCATGAAAGGAGTTACCAAGGAAGAAAAAGATAGGTTCAAAGCCAACTTTGTCAAGATCATTCTTCCAAACAAAATACCCTCAACTTTTATGCTAGAAACCTTGGGTATCAATGCCGAAATATGAGCTTTCCTCTCAAATTTGGGCTGGAATGAGTTCATCTTCCTAGATGAACCCAGTTATGAAGAGGTTGTGTAAGAGTTTATGTGCACTGTATAATTGAGCGAAAAAGTCGATTCAAGAGCAGGGCAATACGGATTAGTGTTTCGAGCATTTGACAACCTTTTTTACATTACCTTCGACCAACTCTCTTCTCTATTTAATTTATAAGTCGGAGAAAACATCCCCTTCATAATCTTCGTACTTGATTTTACCTATTTCGAGTTTTGGTCGAAAATCTCTATTGAAACCAAACACGACCTCTGCTCTTCTTTATCTAAACATATCAAATCTTTTCCTCTTTGGATACTCCACTGTATCATCACCTTTTTCGTAAACATAAGAGGTGATGGTAACGAGAAAGTGTCCCAAAAAGACTTGACATTTCTTTTTTGCCTTGTCAAAAATAAACCTATCCAAACTGGTCGATACCTTGTGGATCAATTGATTCACATGAGTACCAAACCCAATAGCCAATTTTTTCTACCGTCTCATATCACTGCCATATACTGTTTTGTTAGAGCCCTTAATGAGGAAAAAGAAAAATTCCTCACCAAGAAACTTCTATCATCCCAAAACTTCCTAGATCTCACCTACCTTATAAAAGCCAATGTTATTTATCTAGACATATATGCGTATACCCTTGGTGCAATAGGAGCAAAAAAGATGGAAACCTCACAAGCTTCAAAAAGGAAATGACTTCACATTAAAGAAGACACAATTCAAGTCTCTCCTCCTTAACCAAAACCAAAGACTAAGTTGTCTCTTGCCTCCATTGATCGCAAATTGGATAAATTGATGAGGATGATGAAAAGAATATTCCTATTTCTATCACATCTTCATAGTGATATGGTGGATCTTCAAGAGAAACTAGGGGCTCCTCCTTGTCATCTTCCGGACTTCACCGAATTTGATAATAAGTAAGATGGAGATGACAATGACGACGAAGTTGAGGATAGGGATGAAGCAGAAGGAGCAACACAAGAGCAAGAGGAAGCATCTTCTGGAGATGATGATGATTCTCCTACTCTCTAAATTAGGAATCCTTTATATTTTTGCTTTTGTTTATGTTTCAAACTTGTGTGATCCCACAGTGATATATATAAAAAGGTTATTTCTTTGCAAATTTTTATCTTATGTGATTGATGAATTTTATCTTTATATTTTGCATTCATATTTTGCTCCTTATGTATACTTATGCTTGTTTTCATTTCCCTCTTTCACCCTCTTTTTGATCTTGCCAAAGGGGGAGAGATAGTTATAACTTAAGATTAAGGGGAAGAAAATAATAACTTGAAACTTATAGTATAAGTTGAGGGGGAGCATCATAACTTCATACTTAAGTTTTTTCAATGATTGAAAGCCATACTTAGGAAATTTTTACCTTAAGTATTATTCATTGAAATTTTACCTTAACTTCACTCTAACTTAATATTTCTGCATTATTTTCCCTTTGGATCAATCTAAGTTGTCAAAATCAAAAAGGGAGAGATTGTTGGACTAGGATGGTTAATCCTAAGTCTTAAACCAATTTTGATCTTGACAAAGAAGATTAATCATTTATAATGATTCAATTAAGTATTATTTTGCAGTTTTTAGTTACTCTCTATATTTGAAGTTGGATGAAGTCCTTAATCTTCAAAGAAAGCAAAGTGTCTCTTAATTCGCGACCGCAATTTCATAAATAGCGATCGCGAACTAGACTAAGGCATGTTGACAAATTGGGCAGAGAGATTTGCGGCCCACTTTTCTGCCATGACCAATTCAAAGAAAGGAGAGCCAAAGTCACAGACGAATTTACGGTGAGTGTGACGCCTCAGTCGCGACCGCGAAATTCAAAGTAACTTAAGAGGGAATCAAGTCCACAACCACAACTTAACAAGTATCCCAGGTGACCGTTGAAAGATAAAAATCGTGATGACAACTTGTAGGTAGCGACCACGAATCATGAGGAAGAAGATGAACATTTTTGGCAGACGATTTCGAGTCCTGGGTCGCGACCTGTATAAGGAAAATCGCGACCGCTACTTTTGTGAGCAGGTGAAAGGCAACGACTATATTTTCCTAGTGAACCAATAGGAAGATGACACGTGGACTAGCCGTTAGACACAAACGGGGTTTTCCACCGTAAATTTTGGCTTCCATATATAAATTGGAAAATCGTGACTGCAAAAGAGTAGTAGCGACCACGAATGAATCTTGACAAGCATTTAATGTAAAAATCTGTCTAGCATATTTTGAAGCTTTGCTACAAGTTTTATTGCAACGTCTCTTTGGTGGGTAGAGGCTATAAATACCTTACCAAATAGATGTAAATATAAGAGAATTCATTAATTTGTAACCCAAACTCTTGCAATTTTGCTATTCAATCAATTCTCTTCTTTAGGTGATTGTTTGGTGTGAGCATAAACACCATTTATAAAGGTTATAGTGTGAGCCTGTAAAAACACTAAAAGAGGTTGTTCTGTGAGCCTTAAAAATAGAAGTGTAAAGGTTGTTGTGTGAGCCTCAAAAATATAAGTGTAAAGGTTGTTGTGTGAGCCTTCAAAATACAAGTGTAAAAGTTTGGTGTAAGCTTGAAAACACCATTGGAAGATAGTGGAACACCCAATTGCTGAGAATTGGGGAGTGGACATAGGATCAATTATACCCGAACCACTATAAATCTTGTGTCTCCATTCTACTAATTTTCTTTCTTACCTTCTTGTTTTAATTTTTATACACCAATTCAACCCCCCCTCCCTTTCTTGGTGCCTAGGGCCAACAAATTCACTTCCGCATGACATGCAATCTCTTCAGTCTAACTTATCGAAGGCCTAAATATATATTTCTCATAATTATATGAGCGACAAATTCTTTCTCAATCACTCATATTCCTCTATATGATTTATTTCATATCCAATACCAATCTATATAATTGTCTGGTTAAATATAATGTTGGACTATATCAAAATATGAAGTTCATCATATTGGAATCTATGGTGATTTTTAAGTCAAAGAAGTAAGTTAATATTATCACATGAGAATCACTTATGACTATTTATCCATATAATATTTTCATAGGGAGTCAGTCCAATACAATATTTCTTAAACATGTATTTATGTGTTTGACTTAATATTACATATCTATGACTAGTAAAACACAGTTTTTAATCAAAATACATACCAGTCTCCATTCATTATTATCGCAACAATAATGACCGACTATGAACAATTTAGA
The DNA here is from genome assembly GCA_949677035.1 of Omphalea diandra. Classification (NCBI taxonomy): domain Eukaryota; kingdom Viridiplantae; phylum Streptophyta; class Magnoliopsida; order Malpighiales; family Euphorbiaceae; genus Omphalea; species Omphalea diandra. Next base: position 9,650 of record CATIWR010186417.1, read on the forward strand.
ATAAAATTCTTTATACAATCTATTCACATACTTGATGACATTATGTAAAATTACTATTCATAGAATTTATAATTTAGTCGTAAATAAAATATAAAAGAAATATTTAATAAAAATGCAATTATGTTATTATTAAGAAAATATTCATTACAAGAATTAGCTTAGGACACATAACTAACAAAGAGAATAAAGAATTTTGAGTGCTAATGAGTTTAGAAAGGAAGAGAATATATAAAAAATGAGTGGAGGGGCTTAAAAGAGGTTTAAATAGGTGAGGAGAGTGAAAAAGTGGTCAAAAAATCATTTAAGCTCAAATTTGATAATTGCATAAAGGCCTCTTTTTTTTTTTTTTTACTAAAAACAAAATTCATGATCGCCAATTCCTTATATTGACTGCGATTGCAAAATTGTATCTAATAGTCACTAGAAATTCAAACGTTACATACGATACTCGTTTTAATGGTCAAACATTAGATGTCATAGGTGTAAAATTTTTTTAGCAACTATGATATTTGAAAAGGACACTTATCAGCTAAAGACTTCTAAAATGCAATTGCGAAAAGTCGTTCTCAGTTGCAATTTTTAGGTCGACTAAGAAAATGAAATCAAAATACAAATTTTTGCTGTTGACCTCTAAGTAACTGATCAAATTAATGTTTAGATGATTAATTTGCGCATATGAACACAAAAAACTTATATGCAATTGAATCAATTATTCTCATTTCACACAATCAATCAAATAATCAAGTACAACAATCAGCAATCATAGATCATACATCAATTAAGATAATCTTTGAAAAATATTTTAACTTAGAGAGCTCCTATCAAACATCCCTAATTTCCTTTTAATGAAGTTCAATCTTTCTTTATTAAGGGATTTTGTGAAAACACAAGCTAATTGTTTTGTTGTATCAATGAATTTAATACAATATCACCATTTTGCACATGATCTCTTAAGAAATGATACTTGACATCTATAAATGTTGGATGGAATTCTTTCAAAGATTAATACACTTGTGTCGTCATATTTGATGAGAATGTGATCAACTATTTTGCCATAGTTCTCGAGTTGTTGTTTTATCCAAAGAACTTGTGTACAACAATAACTCATCACACATTTTATGCTTCAATGGTGGATAAAACAATTAAAACTTGTTTTTTGCTAAACCAAAAACAACACTTACCAATGAATTAACAAGTTTCAAACAACTTTTTCTATCTAATAGGCTACCAATATAATCAACACCTAAAAAACCTATAATGTTAAATGAAGTGTTCCTATGATACCTTAATATCAAATATAATGTGCCTTGTAAATGTTTCAAGATTCTTTTAAATGCATTCAAATGGGATTCCTTAGGATAATATTGAAATGTAGCATAAAGACACACATTATACATGATATCGAGTCTAGAAGTGGTAATATAAAAAAAAAAATAAGCCAATCATATCTCCATATCTTTTCTCATCAATAGTTTTATCTGATTCATCATTGCTAAAAATTTTATGGTTGACTCAGTAGCATTTTGACACTTCTGCAACCATCCATTTCAAATTTCTTGAAAAGCTCCTTATTTGTATTAGTTGATAAAAAAATATCCTCTTTGCATTGTTTGACTTGAAGACTAAAGAAAAATTTGAGCTCACTCATTATACTTATTTCAAATTCGCTAGTCATACACTTAACAAAATTTTCACAAAAAGACTCATTAGTCTTTCCAAATACAATGTCATCAACATAAATTTAAATAATAGGCGTATCACCATTGTGCTTTTTTCACAAAAAGAGTGCGTCAATTTTGCTTTTCTCAAGATATTTTTCAAGAGGAATGAAATAAACATTTTATGCAAGCTTGTTTCAAACTATATAAGATTTTAGTTAATTTAAAAATATGATTTGAAACCTCATAATACTTAATTGAAGCATTAAAAAATTGATCAAATCAAAATTGAGGAAAAAAAAAGTAAATTGATTAAACAATAATTTCGATTGTTTTAGGTTTACAATTTTACCATGTAAAACTAAATTTGTATTACATTTTTAGTTAGATTTGAGATGTTTTGAATAGTTCCACATTTTTTTTACAATTTATTATAAATTTGTTCTTGTTTTTAATAATAATGTTTTTTTTTACATAATATTTTATATAATTATTTTTCTACAAATATATATATATATATATAATTTTGAACATAATATTTTAATTTTAAAAAAGAAAAAAAGGGGTTAGAACTCAACCTTTTTATGGGAATCAGATCATGACCAACTCGTGAAACTCTGCTAGTTCATTTTTGCGAGTTTGACGATTGGATTGACATTAATCCCGCAACTTCTCCCATTCGTTCATTCTGCAATGGCCGACGAGACCATCAGAACCGTAAGAACAATTTTCATCTCTCGCTCTCAATATACCAAATAGAAATAGATCTTCTTCCACTATTTCTTCTTTATAGGCTTATTTCATTCTCTTTTCTGTTCTTATTTTGTCTGCAAACAAAATTTTTTCTTTATGCTTGTTGATTTGATGTCCAGTTTTTGTCTTTGAAATTACAGGCTTTTTTGGAGGTTCAAGGTCGCATGATTGAAACTACCGGTAAGCTGAAGCAGGTAATCTCTTTATTTATTCATTTAATTTAGCGAAATGAAATTGACATATTTCATTTATTAATTCTCTCCCAATTTATGGTGGTAGTTAGAGTTGTGTAGCAAATTGTGTTTGAAAAGAAGCAGAAAATGACTCATATAGTTTAGTTTATATTAACTTTCCTGAGATGCATCAAACTGTGTGCTGCTAATGCTGCTCATGTTTTGTTGAATTTGAGCTCTTCATTTTTGTCTATAGGGTTATAGTTAAGGTGAAGAACAATCTCACATTTCTGACCAAGTGACCATGTCTTATTATCTCGATTTCCTATGAATCATATTATAGTTGGGGTGGATTTAGTTTACTGGGTAGGGTTGCTTGTACATAAATCTTGGTTGCATTGCTAATTTGCTCAAGAATATGGCTCCTGTGTGTGCGTGTGATGACTTACGAGATCAGCAGTTTTACATGAATTTGTTTCTTTTACATACACGATTTGTTTACTGCCTTATTGTGGTTTTTTTCTTAATTTAATTCCACTTTTTTTTTTTCTTTTTGAGTTTACAGTTAACTAATGTCTAGTTTATTAATAATACTTGTAGAACGTTAAGAGTCATGTGTATGTGTCCTTTAATAATCTGAACTGTAGTGAATAGTACCTTTGCATTTCAGGTGCAAAACCAGATGCGAAATAAGGAGGGAGAAAAGAAGCGTGCTTACTTAACATTGGAGGAGCTGAGCCAACTGCCTGATGACACAAATACTTACAAATCTATAGGTACATCAGCAGAAATTGCTTTGTTGTAGTTATTAGTATATTATAGTCAAAGCCACCACTTTGATTAAGGATTTGAAGCTTATAGCATGGCATTCTGTGATACCTTGTTCTATTATTGGTTGTTCTATTATTGGTAAGAGGCAGGTTTCTTTACTGGCATTTTAAACTATACATTTGCTCTTGGTAGATGGGCTATTTTCATCAGTTGACTTTCCCCTTTTTTTGCAGGGAGAACGTGAGTGGTGCATAAACCAATGAATACTGCTAAAATTTGATTCATTGGATTTTTGGAATAAATGCAATTTCTGATGTTTCTGTACCACTGGGTGTGTGTGGCCAGGTTTGTTTTGGAGCCAAAGTCAGTTTTAATGAATGAACAAGAACTGAAGCTCAAGGACAGTGAGATTGCAATAGCCTCACTGCAGGTATATCTCGTTATCTGTACGTGTGTGTGTGGGTTGGGGGCGTATGTCTTATTATCTTTGTGTGTGTGATGGTTGGATCTTGTATAGAATGGCAATTTATTCCGCTTCATCACTTTGCTTACAAATGATAATTTTTGTTGTTTTTATTTTTTGTATTTTGAATTTAAATAATTTGTTTGAGTAACCTGTCAATTTCTGGTATCCTAATGTAATAATTTCCTCTGGCCCTGCATTAGATAGGCAAAACCATCGATTTTGATACAATTATGTTATCATGGCTGTTTGTTCACTTTCTGGAAATATGTACTGCTGTATACTTGATGTTGAGAAAAACTATGGACATGAAAATAAAGATTAAAAACTAAAAAGAACTATTTTATTATAGTTTGCGAGAAAAACTTTTGAATGCAGAGTCTTAAGCACGACAAAGGACACTTCACACAATAGGCACAAACTTATGGCCACTCATACATGTAAGCCTCTCTTACATTCACTCAAACATTTGTTTTACTGTTATTCTAGAAGTTATCTTCCTTATCTTACGTTATCATTTGTCTGAGTATAAGATCCTAAGGCCATACATATGTAAGTTTGTTAAGAAAGAAAGGAGCTTTAAGATTTCTTTCATTATGGCATTGGTAACAAGACAAGGATAACATGATTTTTCCAAGGAGAAAACTGATGGAAGAATTCCTCAGAGAAATTCTGACAGATTATCCCAAATATCGTGACAAAATCCAAGAGAAATTTGCTAAGGGGGAGAAATTTTGTGATGCATTCTCAAGACTCTCTCCTGACTCTACTGATTTTAATTGACCATGTCAAACCATATGCGTATTTTTTAGAATTCTACTCCCCAGTATTGCGCACTTTGAAGCGCACCAGAAGAATCCTAACTATTCCTTTCTGTATTTTTCAAAGATTTTGTAAACAACCTTTGAAACTTGTTTTGGTGCCCAGGCTGCAATACAGATATTGTGCAGCTGTTTTGCATGTAAGCTTCTCAGAAATAAGCCAATCTGTTGTGCTTTGGACAGGCGTCAAAGGAGTACTTGGAAAAGCAGATGGCAGAGGTGGAGAACAACTTGAGGGAACTTTTGCACCAAGATCCAGGTCTTGCTCGTCAGATAATGTCCATGAGTGTAATGTAATGTAATTTGACAGTTTTTGATAACTTATGCTTCATATACTGTTTTCCATTTGAAGTGGGAGTAGGGAGGTTCGAAAAGTGTTTTAGAAATTGAATTTCTGGAAAGAATGCTTACCTTGTGTTGCTAAATTGCAATTGTGCTGCTAGGGCAATTTAATTTAACACAACTTGTCCCTTATTATCCCTTACTATCTCTTATTCTAAGTTCGGCAATTGGCAATTTAGGAAAGGATGCCCCTTTCCATGCTTCTATAATGAAGCATCCATTGAAAAAGAGAAAGGGTCGCTTGGGGGCTGGGTATGTGAGCAAAATGTCATGTCAATGACATTTAGTTATATTGTAAATGCTTCTATTTGTGAATGAATTTTTTTTTTCACACAATAAAATTTGAAAGCCTAGAACACCATGCAAGATAAGGACTTGTTTTAATTGTGCAGGTTCTAAGGGTGAATATTTATGTTCTGTTATATATTCATTATTTTAAGAATATTCCTTATAAGATCTAATCTCTTGATTGATATGTTATGTTGTAAAGAAGCTGGGCAGTTTTCAGTTAAAACTGAAAGAACCAACTGAACCAGTAATTTTCGAAAATTCAGTTCGGTTTACTTGGAAATTCGGTTTGGTTCAGTTATATATTTTAAAAGTTTCGGTTTTATTGGTTTGGTTTGGTTTTCAATTTTAGGAAAACCGGAACATCGAACCACCTGAATTCCTATACTATGTCATTTTGCTATGATGTTTTTACACTGACTAATATACCTAAACCTAATTCTCTCTTTGACTGACCCTTTTCTTCTCTACACACAGATGGCCTGACTCCGCCTGTGACCCATCCACCTCACATCCCTTCATCTTCTCCAGCTAGCCATCTCCCTTTTCTTTCTCATCGTCTCTTCTCTTCCTCATCTCATCTCTTTCACGGCTTTACCTCATCTTTCTTTTGTTTTTGCTTCCGTAAACGTTGCCTCGTATCACTCCCTCATTTCTTTTATTTTTGCTGTTGTACCTTCTCAAGGTTATATCAATTTTACAGCATTTTTTTGTATCTGTGTTGGAATTTTACAGCTTTGGAATAATACTATATTGGGACTTTCAGCTTTGGAAGATTTTCCTTGAGTTCTATGTCCTTTTTTTATTATTTATTTATTTATTTATGAACTGTTTATCTTTTTGGCTTTTCCCTGTTCCAAACAATTCCATGGACCTCTAACTAATCGTAAAAAGAAGAACATATTTCTCGTTTGTTCTTTCTTGAGCTTGATTTATCCTCTGGTTGTTTTGAAAGACAGAGCTTTATTTGTGAGTATTTTAGAAATGACTGCTTTTATAATTAGTGGCATTCTCAATTACTTTCTCCCTGTCTCATCTCTAGTTGAATGTTTAATAAGTTGTGTTTGTTTTTACTCAATTGAAATATGGCCATAAAGTAGAGTTGGGACATCTTTTTCTTTGGAGAAATTTTGTTTTTTCTCTTAAAAATTAAGCAGAGGGAAAGCTGTTCAGAATTGTAACATCTGTTTGTGCGGGTGATGTCCAGACTAATTAACCAAACCGAACCAATTTAATTTGGTTCGGTTCAATATTTAGTATATTTCAGTTCGGTTTGATTAGCAATTTTTCAAAATTTGGTTTTTAGTTTTCGGGTCGGTTCAGTTTTAACTGAATACCCACCTCTAGTTGTAAATATGGTGAATCTCATTTGTACTTCTTTTTGTAATGTGCTTGTTCTTTAAGTGGCCTAGGCAATGTCGAATAGTTTTTTCAATCATCTTCGAGGAGCATTGGTACATCCAAAATTTTTAAAAGCTTTTGTTGCTTTAAAATATATATGATTTAATGGTAGTAAAAAATGTTGACGTTCTTTAGAATTATGTTGTTTGTTCTTTTATGGAGTCTATGGATATAGGGATTTGCATATCTTAAAAAAATCAGACTTCCATGTTGAATTTGTTGTGGAATAGTGCTGTTTTTAATTTGTTTGGGGTCAATGGTGTTTTTTTCTTGCTCTTATGTGATTTTATGCTTCTGGAGATTGAGTTCTTTGAGCCTGTGATTGGGAGAGAGTAAAATAAGGGGGAGAGGAAAATAGGAGAGGAAAAATATTTTACCTTAATTGGGAAGGGGAGGAAAATAGGAGGGGGAAGGAAAATAACTTAAATTTTTCTCTCTACATTTTCTCTCCAAAATAGAGAGAAAATATGGAAGAAATATGAGATTTTGCAGAAATTACCATCCTACTCCTGGACAGTGTAAAAAATTACAGAATCTGAGCAAAAATCGAACCAAAATGAAAAACCGACCGAACCGAGCTGGTTTGGTTTGGTTCGGTTTGATCCTTTAATAAAATTGGTTTATTCAGTTATATTTTTTAAAAATTTTGGTTTTAGGTTTTTGGTTCAGTTTTTAATATAGAAAACAGAAAAAAATTGAATTATTGAAGTAATTAATAAATCAAATCTATTTGAATTGAACCAAATTTAAAATACATGTAATTTAATTGAAACAACCTGAACCGAACTGAACTTTTTATAAGATCGATTCAATTCGGTTTATAAACACATAAATTTTAGTTTAATCGGATCGTTTAATTAAGTTTTTTAAAAAATTTCAGTTCGGTTCGATTTTAAGAATCAAAATTTGGCAAAAAATCGAACCGAATCTACCGAACCAAAGTTGCTTAATTTGTTCTCATTTTCACTCGACAATTCCCAGGTAATATTTCAAAATTTAAAAAATATATTTAAAAATATTTTTGTTACATTTTAATATTTAAAAAAATATAAATCAATCTATAAATATATTTTTTTAACATTTCAAATTCTAAAAATAATTTTAGAATTTGTTCATATTAACATTATATTTATCATTATATAAATTTTAATTTCATATAAAATCAATTAAATAATAATAATTATTTTTTATCATTATACAATACAATTATATATTCAAATGTTTTATTTAATAAAGGGTAAAATTGAAAATATATTACATATTATTTTTTTTTCCTTCCATAATTGGTTATCCAATCAAGAAAAAATAAAAATTATTTTTCTTCTCCTCCTTTTTATCCAAACATGAGGGAGAAAAATAAGGAGAAAAAATAAATTTATTTTCCTTCCTTATTTTCTTTCCTACCTATGAAAATTTGCCAATCATAGGCTAAAAGTGAGAACTCATGTGATCGGCAATGATATCTGCATTATTAACTGTTGGGCTTTAAAAAATTTTGACTACTGACCAATCCCTTGACGGTAGACGGCAGGCGTAATTTATTACAACTAGTCATCTTGGAGAATTTAATACTCAACGCTAGTATTATAGGGCATGTCTGTTTACAGTTAAATTTTGATTGAAGTTGAAACTCCCAACATGATAATTTTAAAGGTAATCATATATTATAGTTAATTCTGGGCTTTTAGTCATGCTAGTCAATCACTACTGCAACTGATTTCAATTGTTTAATTAGAGAAATTATTGCAGCACAAGATGATATATGGACTAATTTTTGAATAATGAGTTTGAGCTTTCCTTGATTAGATCCTCCCAAAGCAATGAACCAAAGGAGCTTCTTTAAGCTATATCTTAATGTGTCTTATCATACGGTATGCCAAAAAAATTATTGATATCAATCAATCATTCCCACGTAACACGTAATACGGTGACTTTTGATGGTATATAAGATGGGGATTAATTTGAAAGACTGAAAATAAATCACAAATTCTTCTCGTTTCCAAGCCTTGCTGATATGGGTACCCCGATTTCGTTGTCCTCTTCCATTAATTACCCCCACGAACCATACAGCAGTAAAGAAAAAAGGGGCATGCATGAAAGATAAATACTCTTTGTCGGCTTCTCTCACGGGAAATTATGCTTCATTCAGAGAAAAAAGGAACTTGTATTAATCACTCCCTTCATCAAATATGATAGAAAATGGGAAATGTGCAGAATCCATGCATATATTTTTTTTTTCTTATTTCTTTTGTTGCCTTTATTTGCTCCCCTTAAATGTTTTTCCTTAATTGATAGCGATTGTTGGCTTTTATATATATTTTTTAATGTTCATTTCCCGAATGATTTTGTCTACAATGATAAGAATAACTAACTTAACGCAACTAACTCAAAAGCAACGGTTAGAAAAGTTTATTCTGAGTTAGTAACAAGACCCACACTGGCTACAAATGTTCTCGTCTGAGACTATGACTATAGTCCACTTAATTACATCAATTGACACTTGTTTTTTGTTGTCCCTTAGTGTCTTAGAAGGAGGAGCTGAATAGGGTAATGACAAATAAAAGTAATTAAAACTGTATGTGGAAATAATGAGAAATTGAGACAATCAGTTTATAGAGACTCGACACCGTCCTGCCTACATCCTCTCATCTAGTCTTCCCACTAGAGCCTTTTACTCTCTAGATAGCTTCCAAGTGTTATCAATCACTTTTACAATAATAATTTTTAGGCACTACCAAATAGTTAAAAGTAGACTTCCGGGTGCTACTAAAACCACTTCCCAAAATAGTTTACAGGTACTACTTTAAATCTTTTTCAAAAATGGTTTTAGATCTTCTAAGATATCCCAAACCAAAAACTTTCTCTAAAGAATTTACAAATTAAAGATGAGATATAATACTCTCACTGAAACAATAAGCAATAAAGAATACACTCACAAGAAAATGTTTGACTTGGTGGAGAGTTTTGAGAGATGTTTTAAAACTTGTTCTTCAACTTTGTTTTGAAGAAGACTTTTGGAAGCTTTTGATAATGATCTTGCCTTGAAACTAGATTATACTTGTTTTCACCATTTTATCAAAGATTGCTTTCACAATAGAATATACTCGCTTTTGACCATTTTTCTCTATTTGTTTATGTTGTGGGAGGGTATTTTTATAGGCAGAGACACAAAATTCTGTTGTGGCAGGGTCCTTTTATAGGTAGAGACACAAAACTAGCCATTAGAAAAAGGTTGTCACTCCATGTCATAAAGTGGTCACTCAATGCCTGATGGACAATCTCCATGCCCATTGTTGGGTGTGAATACAACTTCAACACCCGTTGATTGTATTAAAATGCCAATTGGAGCTAGCTGTTAGAGAGAAATTTGCCTAGACGCTCCTCTTTTCACTTTCTCAATTTTTTGTCACCAACTTCTTTAATGACTGTTAGAGCTTCTCAAAGCCTGTTGGAATTCAACATCAACTCCTATTGAGATATGGATAATGTCCGTTGAAGTTTCCAGAAGGATGTGAACTTGATGCTCTGTTTTTCAATTTTTTCTAGTGCTTTAACGATTGTTGGCTTGCTTTCAATGACCGTTGAAAAGGATCTCAATGCTTATTGAAAATATAAAGGTGCCTCGTTAGAGGATCCAGGAGCTTTGCCTGAGATCTTTTAATGCTCGTTGGTAAAATGCCAATGCCAGTGTTAAGACTTTAAGAGTTCTCTTTACATCAAGTCATTTGGTTTAACACCTATTATAAAAATACAACACCTATTGAGGTGTTGATGAGCCAGGCCCATTGTGAAGGTCAACTTACGAAACTCAAGTGTTTGAGTCATCCAACACACGTTGATTCTTGAGAGAGTCTCTGGTTAAGAGGTCCAGAAGACTTTACCTACATTTGGGTGTCATGTCAACGCCCGTTGAGAATTATCAACGCTTGTTGACCTGTTGTGAAGGTCAACTTGCGAAACTCAAGTGTTTGAGTCATCCAACACTTGTTGATTCTTGAGAAAGTCGTTGGTTGAGAGGTTTAGAAGACTTTACTTACATTTAGGTGTCATGCCAATGCCTGTTGATAATTTTCAACACTTGTTGATGAAGTCACAGTGCCTGTTGAAATGCAGCAACACCCATTGACTTTGAACATTTAGAGTTTTTAATCAAAATCTTTTTCCAAAAGCATTGGATCAAGAGATTGATGTGCCTGCAAGATTTTATACACTAACTTGGACAAGAGTTAGCTTTTAGATATGTTTGTAATCATGAAAACAAACTTGGTTTATCAACCTCCCAAGCTAGGTTGAACATTTTTTGCGATAGTTATTTGTTCTTTTTATGTGCTCATCTCAATCTTATTTAGAATACAAAATATACAAGTTATTCAAGCAATTGGACACATTAACTTTTTGTTTATTGTAGGATCTTACTGTTGGACCTTATCATCACCGTTGTCAATAAAGAAACTGAAGAAACTTTTATTGTATATCCGTCCCTTTTTTTAAAAAATAAATTATTGAACAAATATGTATTTGAATTACATGTTTCGTAATAAATTGGTCTGTGTGTTCACCATCTCTTTTTACTCTTGAAAAACTCTAATGCAGGTTGCATTGTGTCTTAGCTTATAGACATTGAGTGAGGAGAAAATATGCATAAATCTATACAGAAGCATATTTACATTGCTGCATCACGCTATTACTGTAATGAATAGTACGTTCATAGTTTTTTTTTTTTTTTCTAATTCTATACATAATTTGATTGTATATTGTCCATTTGATTATATTAAATTATATATCTGCTTTTATTTTTTATAATAGTGTATAGTATTTAGAGTAACTAATAAGTGGATATTGTCACTATTAGAATTATGTTCGATTATTTTAAATTTTATATGCAAAAATAAAAAAAGATAGTAAATCCAAAATTTAATATAATTAAATATAATTGATAAAGTACATAGGATCCAATTTTATATAATTTTTTAAATTAAAAAAAAATCAAATATGACCTTCATCGTGTTACCATACACTGAACATTTTCTCACTTATTATTATGGTATTTGGATAGCTGTATGGAATAATAAATTTACGACCTGAACAATTTTCTTAATATATATGATAGATAATTAACTAACACAATTATATAGTTATTATTTGTCAACTTGTATATTGCATGTATTATGATTATAAAACTTTTTTATTATAATTTTAATATGAATGCTATATTATATTATAATTTTATATATTTATTGCTATATATAATGTTTTTCTATTTTAAAAAGAATTATTTGCTAAATTATTTTAATTTGAGATAATTTTTAATTATGTTAGATTTTTAAAGATGATGTAGCTGTTTTAAAAATTAATAAAATAACATCGTTTTTTGAAATTGACACATAACAATTATAAATTATGCAACAGTTTTAAAATTAGAGATAATTGTGTATAATATAGTCACATTATGTTATAGAAAAATACAATATAAAAAAAAATCCTAAATTAAAAAATTAAAAAAAATCAATCGATATACAGAAAAAACTTCTAACTAAAGAATTAAAAAAATTTTTAAAAAAATAAAAATTGTAAATAGGAAACTAATACCAAAAAAAGAATTCTAAATAGAAAATTAGAAAATCTAAATAGGAATTCAAAATTTAAATTAATTTCAATGATTGTCCAAGATTTTGAGTATATATAAAAATTAGCAACAATGTAATAGATTGTAAAAAATTATTTCATTCAAGTTTAACAAATTTTCTTTTACAATTATGTCATACAAGAAGAATGCATGAATCAATAAATAATAATTTGTTACACTATCTTACATATGTATATATAACTTGCAAATATCTATTGATTTTATTTTTGATTATGAAATACTTAACATTTAATTGATTATTAGAAATTACTCCATTCATATTTAACTAATTTTTTCTGAAAATTATATCACATAAAATTAAAAGTATAGATCAATAAATAATTCTTTAATCCAACTACCTCCGTAGATAATTAAAAATTTGAGAAATTTATTTCATTACTTTATTTACTTGATAATAATTTTTTATAAAATAATAATTAATCCTTCAATTAATAAATTAATTATAAAAATTAAATTTTTAGAATTTATTATTATAATTATACCGTGTAACACATGAATTTGCAACTAATATGTTACTATTTTCAAACCATGAATATGAGAAAAAGGGTAGGTGTTGCAAGGACGACAGTTATAAACTTCTAAAATTTTATTTGTTTTATTTTATTTTTTTACGTTATATATAATTTCATTATTTAACATTTATTTTCTTTTTTTAATTAAACCAAGTTTTATATTTGATTTATGTTTTTCTCGTGTCATCCTAAGGCAATGCACTTTATGTGAATTTTACAGTAACGAATTTAATAATATTATTTAATAACATTAAAGACCGACATGTTGACCAATGCAACATTTTTTTTATTATGTTGGGTGCACTCTATTGATCAAATGATAAATAATAATTTTTATATAATTTAAAAATAAATTATTAATTACAATACTATAATATAATAATATAAATAATACTGCAGTTTTCACTCACATTTTAATGTCCTAGTATGACCGCATACAGAAGTATACACCATATTTGATTAAAAAAAAAAAAAAAACGAAGTATACATCCGGAGAATGTGTAAAAGAAATTAACAAGAAGAGTACTAATAATAATAAATAAGAACGTGCTAGTTGCTTAATTAATTAACGGTTTTCCACACTGCATTACATCATGCGCTCGAACAAGTAAATGACCTAATTATAATGTAACGAATTCGAAACCAAAAACCCTAAATCTTATATACTTATAAGAGCTTATAAATCAATATCAAGTGATCGATATATATCTATGTATGATAATTAGATTAGGTTCACCCAAATGGCGGGTTTCTGTCTTGTTCACCAGTATTGATTTTAGGGCTTATCCTATCTGTTGCAAGTGGTGCTCTTCTAGGTGATGGCCTTCCAAGCTTTTCTGATACTTCATATTTATTTTCACCCGTTTAATCACCCTGAAACACTGGCTTTGATTCATAAATGTCTGTTATGGAATCCAAATGGTCAGTACTGCCTCTATCCATTGATAATGGACCTATCTAAATTTGGTCACCTTTGAAAGGATCATCTGCAGGTCCTAGGCATGTTGGTGCTTTTCCTAGTTCTTGCAAACGGAGATCATCAGCCCAGATTAAAGGGCTTTTTCCGCTCCCACTGTAAGGGCTAGACCGCTTGTTCGGTAAGCAGATGTTGTCATTATTGTTTGGCATGAACCCATCAAATGACGATCTGTCCATGGTGTGTTGAAGATCAGGTTGATCACCTCCGTAGATATTTAGGTCTTGGAATGGCGGAAAATTTAGAGGACCCAAGTCTTTCATTGGACCCATGTCACTAACTACATGACTTGCAAAGGCTTTGTAACTCCCAGAGGCCATGTTTTCTCCTGCAAGTGTTTGATAAGCTTTCTGCAACATGTTTTGCATGTACTTCCCCTGAGCCTCAATCCGTAATTGAAGATGCTTCTGCACCTATAGCCATGCATACCAAACCCTTACAGACTTTGAAAGAAAAACTAAGTGGGAAAAAAAACCTTATATGTCTGCTTAATTAATTATTACCTCTAATTGTTCATGCAGTCTTCTCTGCACTTCCATTTGCATCCTAATCGCATCAACCATGTGTGAGTTACTGTTATATAAAGTTTCACACAAATATTGGAAAAGAAAATGGAAAATCCAAACCCCCAAAAACAACAATCAACAAACAAACTTAGGAAATTGTTTTTGTTAATTTTTCTTTATATTTAAATGGAAAGGAAAAATAATAAGTTCACGTACGTGTTAGGCGCAGAGCAAAATTTTCAAAGAGATACTTACTCATTCATATTTCGGCACAAAATCGCAGAAGAAGATGGTCCATTTCGTTGAAGATCTAATGATGCTGCTGCCATGACAAAAATTAATTATATACTATCAGGAATATATTACAAGAACCATACCAAAAAATTTAAGAAATCAAAGGTGCATCTACACATGGTCACTTACAACAAAAAATAGGAGGAAAATAAATCGAAGTCCGCTTACTTACCATCCTTAGTTGAGTGATCATTGAATTCCTTGTGAGGTTGCTTTCCAAGTCTGAATTTCTAATCAAGCAAAAGAAATAATAGTAGAAAAGAAAGAGAGAGGGAGTGAGAGAGAGAGAAAACAAAAATCTAACGATGAAAGTAAGATCAAGAAAAGAATAAAATCAAGCCTTCGCCAAGATTGCTTTTTTAAAAAAAAAAAAAAATTGTCACAAAAGTGTGGTTTCAAAAGCAAAAGAAGAATGAAATGATGATGAATTCAAACCTGAAGATGGCTTTTGAGGTGGTAAAGGGTAAGACCCTTCACACCCATAACTCTCATGATTGTCTTTGGGGTGGCTTCTGCAAAATTTTGTCAAACAAATACATACAGTTATAAGAACAAAACAACAAACACCAAAATAAGCAAACAATAATTAAAGAAATGGATTGATCACTGACTCTAAGAAAACACAGATCATAGTTTATATTATTCAAGAATCATGTAAACGTATATATAACAAGCAAATAATGAGATTGAAGTATATTACTATCTGCGCCTCCAAGTTGAGCGACAGCATCAACAAAGCGTTCATGGAGTTCAACGGTCCAACGGAGGCGAGGCTTAGGGTCAGTGGTTAGGACAAGTCCAGAGTCTCCTTGAACACACATGGGTCTATCATGGGAATTCATAGTTGAGGGTTTCTTGGTATGGAACATTCTCTTTCTCTCGTTCTGTAAGAAACTCTGGGAATACAAAATAGATTCAAGAACAAATGCGATGCAAATAGGGTGGTGCGTTTTAAAAGAAGAGGAAGGGCAAGGCACATATTTGCTTTGATCTCTCTCTCTCTCTCTCTCTCTCTACACGAGTGTTATCCTTGAACAAAATAAAACATATAATAACAAAAAAAAAAAAAAAAAAAATTGTGAGAGCACCTATTCTAATATGCTTACAGCCCTTCCTTTGCCAAAAGATTCTCTCTTTCTCTCTTCATTGTAATTCTATATATATATATATATATATATATATATATATATATATATATATATATCTTTTATTTTTTTTTGAAATATCCAAAAGAAAAATCATTGGCATTGAGAGAAAATATCTGATTATAGTGTAATTTATATATGTATTAATATTGTGTAGAGAGCAGTATGTGTATACCTTTTATTATTATCAATTGTTTTAAAATCGGATCAATGATTAAATTCATCAATTTTGGTTGATTTTTTATTTTTTTGGTTCGACTTCTTCAACTGATTCAATTTAATAAGGTATTTTTATGAAAAATCTAAAATATATAAATAATATCTAAAAAATTTTAAAAATAAGAAAATTAGTATAATATAATAAAACAATAGAAAAATATTTTGAACATTATTTGGATTTTGTTAAAATGATCTAGTTTTGGATTGAGTTAGTTTGATTTAGTTTTTGATTTTGACTAATTTGTATAGTTTTGTTAGATTTTTAATGGATCAATTTTAACCTCTA
Organism: Omphalea diandra; assembly: GCA_949677035.1. NCBI lineage: Eukaryota > Viridiplantae > Streptophyta > Magnoliopsida > Malpighiales > Euphorbiaceae > Omphalea > Omphalea diandra. Next base: position 25,905 of record CATIWR010186417.1, read on the forward strand.
ACCAAATTGAATTACTAAGCAATTATTGATTTATAGATCCGATTGATTGGTTTGATCCAATTTTGAAAATACTGACTAAAAGAAGAGTACATTTTTTTTTTGTTGTTGTAGTCACCAAATTCTTCCATCATGTTAAATTATTTTTAGTATTAACAACATATTTGGTTATATTAAAAAATCAAAAGTAGAATTTTTTTGTGAGGGTTATTTTCAGATTTAATATTTTATTTGTTGTATTTCAACATACAAAGAAAATAAATTTAAATATTAGTAAAATTTCTATAATTAGTTTTATGTATAATAATATTTTATTTTATAAATAAATAAATAAATTTAGGTAAAGATTCTAAAATAATGAAATATCATAATTTTTTTGGAATCTCATTCTTAAATTTTTTAATAAAATTCAAAATATTAAACATGAAGGTAAAATGAAAATTTTATTTTATATATTAATTTGATAATCAAATAGTATTTTTAAAAATTATCTTATTTACAAACATAGTATTTTTAATATTAAATATACATATTTTATTAAAATTATTATTTTATTTTAAATTATTTTAAGTCACAATTATTTTTAACAGTGATGTAACTGTTTTAAAAGCAAATAGAAAAAAAAAAAAATCGTTTCATATATAGCAAAAGATTATCTAGCACAAACTTAAAGACCAATACATTATCACCCAGTTTACAGAAAAGTCACATGTATGGGTCAATATAGTTAGATAATTTATAATTTAATATGATAAACTCATACCATAACAAAAATTTTCACTTTATAAAAGAATGGGAAAAGAAAAAAACATAACATCTCTCTCTCTCTCTCTCTCTCTATTTTTGATTTTTTGGATCCCTAACAGCACATAAGGAAAATAAAACATGGTCTGTAATAGTTTAAAAATATATATATAGAAAACACACGTAAAGTGGGTTTAATGAGTTTGGAGCTTTTGACTACAAGAAGAACTGTTTGAGGGAACCTCTCTTCCCTCATATCTCTTTTGTGAAATTGAATATTGTCCTTCCTTGGATTCATATATTTCCTCTCCCATCCGAAGCAAATCAAACAATAAAATTAAATAGCTCACAGCAAACAAATTGGCAAAGGGTCCAGCTCTAGAAATTTTTGCAGCAGTGTCGGGTTATTTACAATTTACAATTTATTCATTTAAATTATGCTGTATATTAAATATAAGATAACTTTTAGATTTTAATAAAATTTATTTATTTTGAAAAAGATTTACATATATAATTTAAATTAATTAGTCTATAAATCCACATAATAGACTCTAAGTGTCAAAATATTTTCGGCCTAATAATAAAAGTAAATTATTAAGATGAGAGAGAATAATATAAAGTGCTCTCTCTCTCTCTCTCTCTCTCTCTCTCTCTCTCTCTCTCTCTCTCTCTCTTTTAAAAAAACCTCCTTTCTCTCTCCTTGATGATATAAAGCCCAAAAGGGCATATCATATCTCGTGATAAATGGAACATAAAAATTAAATATAATCCAGCAATTTAAATGCGCGTTATTTACTTAAGTCTATATGGGAATAAATGCTTTTTTCTTTAACAACAAAAGAAAGATTCCTGTCCCACAAATCTAAAATTTCAAGAACTAAAATCCTATATCTATTCTGGTATTATTCTAACCGATTATGACAGTAACTAAATATGTATTTTATAGTGTAAAATTATATGTATTAAAAAATTAGTCTGTTCAATATATATATTCTACCATATATAATTTATACCTTGAGAATAACAAAAGCTAAATGATTTGGTTTGTGTAATAAATATTAGAGATGATAGTTTTTAATATGATCCAAATTTATTTACAAAAAGTGATCCAAATCTAGAGTTAATTTAAAATAATTTCAATTCGATATGTTGATTTGTCAATATATATATATATATATATATATATATATATATATATATATATATATATATATATATAAAATCTAATATGATCTAAAAATTATCAGTTAAAAATTATTCAAATAAAAATAATATTTTTAATTTTAAAAAATCAAAATTATAAGTGATTCAATCTAGAAATTCTTTCCTTAAATTAACATGATAACCTAATTCAATCTAATTCATAGTATTTAATTGATCTAATCTAATAACCTAATTCAATCTAATTCATAATATTTAATTGATCTAATCTAAACTAGTTGGAAAACTAGACATAAATAGCTCAATTATTATCTTTATTGACTCTTTGTATTTGGTGTTATGACTATGACAAAGTATAAACTTGGTAATTTTGTGAACTTGTTTTTCCTTTTAAACATATATCTTCCTAATATAGCTAGTTGATGAACTTTACTTGCATTCTAAATGTACAATATTGTACTCTTACAAACATAATAAGAAATACATACAATTTTTTTCTTTTATACATTCTTTGTTAAACATTGCCATAATATTAGAGTTAGGGGTTTTCTTATAATAGCTTTGATTAGTCTAGCTTTAGCATCAAACCATTTATGAGTATCATTTTGTTTAAGCATTGTTCAAATCTCTATTTGAACATCATCTACTATTCATGAAATCAAGCATATTCTTTTGATTTGTTAGTGTTGGCCTTTGTATGGTGCACTACAAAGAGAGGAGGAGAGGTGGAAATAAGTCTCTTGTGTTATAAATGCTAGGGGAGAATGTTTGGAGAACATATGATCCCAAGGCATTGAACTCACTCCTCTATTTTGAATGATGTGTTTTGAATGATAATAAAACTATAACAAAACCAAGAGAAGTTCTAATATTTGTACTTTAGTATTTTTTGATGATTTGAAAAAACCTGACAAACATTAAAGGGGGAGATTATTGTGAATGCTAGGGGAGAATGTTTGGAGAATATATGACCCTAAGGCTCGATGAATGTTAAAGGGTCAAAACAAGTTCAATGGGCATTGTACAAGTTGAACGAGTATTGAACATCTCCCAATAAGTGTTGGACCATTCAATGGACATTGAAGGATGAACAATGGACGTTGATTAGATGTTGCACATTACCAAAGTCTTTTAGACCTTGCAACAAGAATTGTCCCTTTGCAACAAGCGCTAGAGAACTACTCCAGATTGAGATGTGCTAGACCTTGCCACAGACGTTGATATGGCCTAACAACAGATGTTGCATACTTGTAACAATCATTGGAAAAGTGTCCAAGCTTGAGCTAAAGCTTCTATAACTCGAAATAGGCGTTAGCCCTTCTCAATAGGATTTGATGGAGTTTCCAACGGGCATTGTGAATTGATTAATGGGCTTGGAAAGCAACTGTGTAAAGTTTTAAAAATAGAGCACTAATTTCAAGCTTTTTAGAAATGAACAATGGACATTGTTCTTAGTCCAACAAGTGTTGTTGTTAAAGCCAATGGGTATTGAATGATGATCAACAGGTGTCAAAAGAAACCGTTTCAACTTCAATGGGAGTTGTCACCTTTAACAACTAGTTTTGTACAAAAACTGTCAAACATAACATCAACTGTTCTAATGACTAGTTTTAGAGTTTTACTATATAAGGAGCATTTTTCAAGACTAAAAAAAGTAAGAGAAAGATTAGAAATATTGTGAACAAGTATGAATATTGTGAACAAGTATGAACATCTTTGTAACTTTTATGCAAACCTTTTTGGGTGTTGCTTGTATTTTTGGGTAAAGTGAGATTGCTTTGTTACTCTTTTTATAGTAGGTTTTCTTGAGCACTAATAGTGTATTTGTTGCCTAATTTAGGAGGCATTAACATTGGTTAGATCAATCTTTGCTAGTGGTTGTAAAGGTTGGTATTGCACCTTAGAAAAATACTAAGGGATTAGGTTGGCTCTCTTGCTCCTTGTAAAAGAGAATGACTATAAAGGTTATTCCTGAGCCTGTAAAATAGAAGGTTGTCCTTGAGCTTGTAAAAGGGAAGGTTGCCCTTGAGCCTATAAAAGGGAAAGGTTCTTCCTGAGCCTATAAAAGAGAAGTTTGTCCTTTAGCCTTGAAAAGGGAAATATATTTCCTAAGCTTGGAGAAGGAATAGAAAGGCCTAAGTAAAAGCTTGGGGAGTGGAGTAGATACGTTATTGAACCATTATAAAAATCTCTGTGTTTGATTTATGTGTTTGCTTCCATAATGTTTGGATTTGTTTTTATTTTTTATTTATAACCCAATGCACTCCCTTATTAGGCTACCTTATTTGTGACTCATTCCAACAATTGGTATCAAAGTCTAACCTCTTTCGAAGCTTAAGTGCGGGAAGGATATGATCATAACAACCATTAACTCTGCTTATTGTGGAAGCTTTCTAAAAAATGGATTGACTCAAACTAGAGGAAGTAGTATGCCAATAGAGCTAGAAGACCACTATTAAGAGGAAAGAAGGAGAAGGAGCTTAATGAATTCCACATCCATAAGTGATGATGAATTCTCCTATAATAGAATGATAAAGAAGAGGAAGGCCAAAAGAAAGTGAAAGCTAGATGTCTAATGGTCATGGAGGATGAATTAAATAAGGGCTCTCCAAATGAGGTATGTGAACTTGATGATGATATCCATGATATGTCCACAGTAAAAAATCTTATTAAGGCCCTAAAATGAATAAATAATGATTTGGATAAATCTTTTTATAAAAATAAGATTTTGAGAAATAAAAATGAGTTGTCAAAAAATGAAATTTCCTCCATTTTTAAAATTAAAGATGAGCTTCTTGAAGAAGTTGACTATTTGGGGGGGAAAAAAAAGAATTGCTTTCAAAAGCGCTTTTCTTATTTTCAAATGAAAGAGAATTTTTAAAAATACAAATTGATGCTTTCAAAAGGGAAAAAGAGGGGTTAAATTCTGAAAATAAATTTTATGTAACTCTTTTCAAACAAAATGATAGTTTTAAAAAGGAGGTTTTGGATGTAAAAAACTTTTTTTTTTAAAAAAATTTTACTAAAGGAAAAGGAAAATTGGATTTGCTTTTAGTCTCTCAAAGAGATATTAGTAGGAAACATGTCATTGGATATAATCATACTTCTTCCTCCACTTCTAAAAAATGTGTTTGTTAGAACTTTACTTCTTAACACACCTATCATCCAAAGTGTTGAATCACAAACCTCTTTACAAAAGGCTATTGCTAATGCAAAGCCTAAGGGGATAACACTAGCACATGCATACACTAAAAAGCTTAAGAAAAAGGCTAATCACGCTTTTAAGTATGCATCTCATAAGCCAAGAAGGTAAAATGTGCTACACTCTGCACCTAGAAGAAAAATTACATATGATCATACTCATTATAGGGTGTATATACAAAAGTCACATAAGCATGATCATAATTGTTCACATGCACACTTTCATAACCCAAAGGCAAATTATGCCTTTATTTATGGAACTAGGCATATCAAGAATGCAAAGGTTCCTTCATTTGTTAGGCACCAATCCATGAGGATGCCATCTCACTCATGCTCTACACAAGAGCTTAAGAAAGCATTTGTTTGCCATGCTAGGTTGAGATATGAGCATGTTTATACTGCTAACCCCCATGGACCCAAGAGAAAATGGGTACCAAAGAAAGTTTAATCTTGCAGGTTGGGAAGCTCCTTACCCTTTGTTCAAAATGGAGAACCAAATGGTAATTGTAGATACACAAATTGAGAAGGCATTCATATTTTTGAGAACAAAATAATTGGTATCATTAATTGTAATGTATCTCTATCTCTCTCTCTCTTTTTTCTTTATTTTGTTTAACATGCTTTTGCTGAAGGGGATTTTAAACTTTGAACCATTATTGATATTAGTTTAGAGTTTCTATTTTAAGCATATCTAGTAACTATCCTTCCTTTCTTGCTTTCATTAATTTGTGAAGAGAAGAAGTAACCCCAAGTTATGCTAATTGAATTTGTATTTGAATATCTTGGGAGATTTGTTAGAATGAAGCATATAGATAGAAGGAGTTTTCATTCTTTGTTTGATCTGTATTTTTGATATCATTATATTTGCTTTGTTTTTAAGGAAGTTGGTCTAGATTTTAGGAAGAGAATGTTTAATACATGTGTAAGGGGGAGAACATATTTTTTAAGGGGAGAAATGTTGTATATCTTTTAATCATGATGATAAAAAAAGAGAGAAGTTTTGGATGCTTTGATTGGATAATTTGATTGCTTTCTTTATTTGTACAACCTAACACTTGGTATCATATATGTTTTTAACCTCCAACATTTGGTATCTTATATGGTATATTTGGTATCAAACCTTATGTCGATATTTTTGATTGTTATGTATTTTGTTTGGTATCTTTCCTATAGTTTTGTGTTTTAACATTTGGCATCCTTTGTGTGTTTAAGATTTGTATTTTTGGTATCAAAGCATCTTGGTTTTGTCACCATTTAAAAAGGGGGAAAGTGTTGTGAATGCTAGGGGGAGAATATTTAGAGAACATGTGACCTTAAGGCATTGGACTCATTCCTTTACTTTGAATGATAACAAAACTATAACAAAACTAATAAAAGTTCTAATGTTTGTACCTTAGTGTTTTTGGATGATTTGAATAGACCTGACGAATGTCAAAGAGGGATATTATTGTGATTGATAGGGAAAGAATGTTTAGAGAACATGTGACCCCAAGACTCAATGAACGTTAAAAGGCCAGAACAAGTTCAATGGGCATTGTGTAAGTTCAATGGGTGTTGGACCATTCAACGACATTGAAGGATGAACAATAGATGTTGATTGGATGTGGCAAATTGCCAAAGTCTTCTAGACCTTGCAACATGCATTATCCCTTTGCAATAAGCGTTAGAGAACTGCTTCAGGTTGAGCTATGTTGGACCTCACAACGGGCGTTGATTTGGCCTAGCAACAAACGTTGCATATTTGTAACAAACATTGGAAAAATGTTCAAACTTGAGCTAAAGACTTTGAAACTCAAAATGGGCATTAAAGGAGTTTCCAACGAGCATTGCAAATTGCTTAATGGTCATGGAAAGCAACTATGTAAAATTTGAAAAATAGAGCATTAAGTTCAAGCTTTTTGGAAATGAATAACAATAATTGTTCTGGCTTTAAAAGGCATTATTGTCAAAGCCAACATGCGTTGAATGGTGTTCAACAGGCATTGGAAGTAACTGTTATAAGTTCAATGGGGGTTGGTGAAGAACAATGAGTGTTGTCACCTTTAACAACTAGTTTTGCAAAAAAGCTATCAAATGTAACATCAATCATTCAAATGACTGGTTTTGGAGTTTGGCTATATAAAGAGCATTTTTGAGAACAAAAAAAAAGTAAAAGAAAGATTAGAAACATTATGAACAAGTGTGAACATCTTTATAACTCTTTATGTAAACTTTTGTGGGTGTTGCTTGTATTTTTAGATAGAGTGAGATTACTTTGTTACTCTTTTTGAGAGTAGATTTTCTTGAGCACTAATAGTGTATTTGCTGCCTGATTTAAGAGGCATTAATGCTACTTGGATCAATCCTTGCTAATGGTTGTAAAGGTTGGCATTGCACTTTAGAAAAATACTAAAGGGTTGGGTTGGCTCTCTTGCTCCTTGTAAAAGAGAGTGATTGTAAAGGTTCTTCATGAGCCTATCAAAGAGAAGGTTATCCTTGAGCCTGTAAAAGGGAAAGGTTCTTCCTGAGCTTATAAAAGGAAAGGTTGCCCTTGATTCTGTAAAAGGGAAATGTTCTTCCTAAACTTGTAAAAGGAAGATTATCCTTGAGCCTTAAAAAGGGAAAGGTTATTCCTGAGCCTAGAAAAGGAATAAAAAGGCCTTAGTGAAAACTTAACGAGTGAAATAGGCACATTGTCAAACCACTATACAAATCTTTATGTTTGATTTGTGTGTTTGCTTTCGTAATATTTGGTTGTGTTTTTGTTTTTGTATTTACAATCCAATTCACCTTTTTTCTTGGGTTGCCTCATTTGCCACTCATTATGACATCTTGAAACTATATAATAAGAACACAATAAGAAATAACAAAATAAGAAGAAAAAGAGTAAAAAGCTATGAATAAAATCAATGGTATGTATAGAGTAACTAGTGGTCTATACAAATCACTAATATTCTCTATAAACAATTAGAGTGTTTGTATAAATCTCTATTACTGAAAAGTATATAAACTAATTCTATTATTGTTTATGCTTACACTAATGGAAAGATGAACAAAATGTAGTGCAAATGGTGATAGGGGCTTTAGCTTTGCACTTAAATGCTACCTTGGTGGTGTCTTCTTCGAGAAATGTAATGAAATTAAAGCTTTAAGGTTGAATGGCAGACTTGTCTTTATTCTAAACTAAGCTATCTTCCTCTCTTGGTCTTTCTTTATAGTAGCGATATACTATTTTCAAAAATGGATAAAAGTCAAGCCATACAAGAAACTGGGTGCAAAATAGATGGTAAGGTTTATTGAGAAGAATTTTATTTGCCACTATAATTTGCTATATCATATAGTAATAAATAATAGTGTACATTTCTAAGTTAAGGGTAAGATAATTTTGAGAAAGTATGAGGTGACTCACTATAAGTCCCCAGCTCATAGACCATAAGAAAATGGAGCCACAGAACTAGCCAATAAGAATGTCAAAATTATCCTAGCTAAAATGGTGAAGACATATAAGAACTTGTTAAAGAAACTCCCATTGTCCAATAGGTTTACCATAACACAACTAGGTCATCTACTAGAATGTCTCTTTATGACAGTGGTGTTGTCCATTGAAGTTAAAGTGCAATCCTATTGAATTTTACTTAAAGCCATGATACTAAAATATCAATAGATCAAAGGCATATATGATCAATTAGCTTTGTTGATGATAAGAGGTTAAAGGCCCTGTATCATATACACCTGCATTATAAAAGGATGGTGTTGGGATGAGTGGCAAACGAGGCAACCTAAGAGGTGGTGAACTGGGATATAAATAAAAACATAAACACATAAAAGATAGAAACAATCACACAATTAACACAAAGATTTATAGTGGTTTAGCAATGTGCCTACTCCACTCCCCAAGCTTCGACTTAGGCCTTTCAATTCTTTTTCTAATCTCAAGAACAAAACCTTCCCTTTTCCAACTATAAAAGAACCTTCCCTTTTATAGGCTAAAGGACAACCTTTCTCTTGGTATTTTCTACGCACAATGCCAACCTTTTCAACCACTAGTAAGGATAGATCCAAGCGGTGTCAATGCCTCTCAATTAGGTAGCAAATATGCTTTTAGGCTCAAGAAAACCTACTCTCAAAAGAGCAATAAAAATAATTCTCACTCTATCTAAATACAACACAAAGCAACATCAAAATATTTGCACAAATAGCTTGCTAGATGTTCTCTAGTTGTTTACAAATGTTCTCCAAAGTTTCTAGCCTTTTTCTAGTTTTCAAAAATGCTCCTTATAAAGCTAAACTCCAAAACTAGTTGTTGGAATAGTTGATGTTTAGTTTGACATCTTTTTAATAAAACTAGCCGTTGGAGGTCACAACACCATTGATACTAAGCAAGGCCTGTTGAACTTGCAATGGATACTTCCAATGCCTATTGCTCCTCCTTCTACTCCCATTGGTTTTAAATCCAATGCCCGTTGGAGTAAGATCAACATCCATTGTTAGCTTCCTAGAAAGCATGAAGTGCTATATTTTTTACATTCTATAAACATTCTTCAACTTCCATTGAGGAATTCTTAATACTTATTGGCAACACCTTTAGTGCATGTTAGGGAAGGACCAACACTCGTTTTGAGTTCCGTAACCTTTAGCTCAATCTTAGGCACTTTCAATGCCCGTTTGAAATATGCAATACCTATTGCTTGGCCAGATCAATGCCTATTGCAAAACTTCAATGCTCTTGGTGAGGTCTAACATAACTCATCCTGAAGCACTTCTTCAGCACCCATTGCAATGGGAAAATGCCCATTGTAAGGTCCAAAAAACCTTGGCTATTTACAACATTCATTTAATGTTCATTGGTCATCTTTTAATGCTCGTTGAATGGTCTAGCGCCCGTTAGAAGGACCAGGCTATAATATTTAAATAAAAATGCTAAAAATAGAAATATTAAAACTTCTCAGGGTTTTGTCATTGTTTTATTATCATTCAAAATACATCATTCAAAGTAGAAGAGTTAGACCAATGCCTTGGGGATCACATGTACCCCAAGCATTCAAAACATTCTCTCCCTAGCATTCGCAATAATCTCCCTCTTTTTGAATGATGACAAAACTAAGATGCTTTGATACTAAATAATCAAAACTTAAAAACACAAAGGATACCAAGTGTTAAAATATAAAATTACAAAGAAGATATCAATTAAGATATCCACATAAGGTTGGATACCAAATATACCACATAGGATACCAAATGTTGAATGTTAAAAACATACTAAATGTATCCAAACAAATAAGTTCAAATAAGAGCATCCAACCAAATTAAGTGATACAATCAAAACACATACTAATAAAAACATCTATAAACTCTCATTCTTTTTGTCATCATGACAAAAAGATATAGAAAAAACTCTCATAATACAAACATTTAAGTCAATTTTCTCAAAAACAAAATAAATAGGATGATACAAAAAATATAGAAAAAATAGAGAATGAAAACTCTTCATATCTATATGCTTCCTCTAATAAATTGCTAAAGATATTCCAATGAAGACTCAACTAACATTACTTAGGTTACATGTTCTCTTCATGTGTTGAGGAAAGCAAGAAAGGAAGGATAGTTGCTAGAGATTCCTAAAATAAAAATCCAAATTGATACCAATGACGGTTCAAAATTCAAACTCCCCTTAACAAAAGCATGTTAAATAAACCAAAAAAGTGGGATAGAGATACATTATAGTCAGTGGTCTTTAAAAATGCAAAATCCTTCCCAAAAACTACAGCTCCATGTCACCATTTGATTCTCCATTTGAGTAGAGGGTAAGGAGCTTCTAAACCTACAAATTCAAACTTTCTTTGGTACCCATTTTCTTTTGGGTCCTTCGGGTTAGTAACATAAACATATTCATCTCTCAACCTAGCTTAACATAAGTATATTTTATGGCCAAAACTTCCATAATAAAAGCATTGCTATACAAATGCTTTCTTAAGCTCATTTGTAAAGTAACTGTAAAGTGGCTTCCTAAAGGATTGAAGGCTAAAATGTAAAGGAACCTATGTATTTTTACAATACTTGGTTCCATAAATAAAGGCATTATTTGCTTTAGCCCATGAGAGTGTAAGTATGAGCAATTATGCTAGTGCAAAATTTTCATTGAGTTGAAAAGTGTAGCACGTTGTGCTTTATTGGCTTGCAAGATGCATACATAAAAGCATGATTAGCCTTTTGTCTAGGCTTTTAGTGTATGTATGTGCAAGTGTTATGCGATGCTTATGTGATTTTGATGAAGAAAAAGGAGTTTTAGCTTTGGTAGATGCTCTTACAAACTTTGGCTTTAAAGTGGAAGGTTTAGAATGATCAAAACCTAAGCCATGTCTATCCTTTGAAGTCTTTTAAGAGCCTAAAATAAGATCAAGTTTTTGTTTTCCTTTTGTAAAAGAGGCTAGCAAATCTTTCAAAGTTGAGATCTATTTCTTAAGACTCTTATTTTGAGAAGAGATCATTTTATAAAACTTATTTTCTTTTATCAAAGCCTCATTTTCCTTTTGAAATAGCTCAAAACTTTTCTTTAGTTGCACCAATTTAGTTTTCAAAATTTTATTTCTTTTAAAACTTTTATCAAGATCGTTATTGGTGAATTTCAGGGCCTCAATAAGATTTTCAATAGTAAACATGTCTACCAACTATTGATCATCCTCATCTATATCACTAATAAAAGAGCTAAAACATACCTATTTCAAAAAAATGCTCCTCCAAGGCCATGAGGTATCCAGTTTTCGCTTTCTTTTAGGCCTTCCTTTTCTGTATCTTTCTATTATAAGAGAATTCATCATCACTTGTACATGTGGAATTCATTAAGCTCATTCTCCTACTTTCTTCTTAATAGTGGTCTTTAAGCTCCATTGATATATTGCTTCCTTTGGTTTGAGTTGGTCCATTTTTGAGAAAGCTTTCATAAAAAGAAGACTTAATGGTTGCCATGATCATATCCCTCTCACACTTAAGCCTAAAAAAAGGTTAAGCTCTGATACCAATTATTATGATGATTGGCAGATAAGACAACCCAAGAGGGGAGGGTGTGAATTGGGTTGTAAATAAAATCATAAACACATAAAAGATATAAGTATTCACATAATCAACATAGAGATATGTAGTGGTTTGACAATGTGCCTACTCCACTCCCTAAGCTTCCACTTAGGCCTTTTTATTCTTTTTCCAATCTTAGGAACAAAACCTTCTCTTTTCTAGGCTAAGGAAAAAACTTCCTATTTACATGCTCAAGGACAACTTTTCCCTTGGTATTTTTCTAGGCACAATACCAACCTTTACAACTACTAGCAAGGATAGATCTAAGCAGTGTCAATGCCTTTTAATTAGGTAGCAAATGCACTTTTAGTGCTCCAAAAAACTTACTATCAAAAGAGTAACAAAAATAATCCTCATTCTACCTAAATACAAAACAAAGCAACACCAAAAGGTTTGCATAAATATATTGTTAGATGTTCTCTAGTTGTTTACAAATATTCTCTAAAGTTTCTAACCTATTTCTAGCCTTAAAAAGTGCTCCTTGTATAGCCAAACTCCAAATCTAGCCATTGGAATAGTTGATGTTCAATCTAATAGCTTTTTTGCAAAACTAGCCATTAAAGGTTACAATAGCCATTGATATTGAGTAATGCCAATTAAACTTACAACAGATACTTCCAATGCCCATTGATCCTTCTTCCACACTCGTTGGCTTTGACTCTAATGCTTGTTAGAGTAAGATCAATGTTCGTTGTTAGTTTCTTAGAGAGTATGAGCTTGGTTCTCTTCACATTCTACAAACATGCTTTAACTCCTATTGAGGAATTCTCAATACCTATTGGCAAAACCTTCAACGCTTATTGGTGAAGGACCAATGCCCATTTTGAGTTCTAGAACCTTTAGCAATCTTGGACACTTTTCAATATGTATTGCGAATATGCAATGCCTATTACTTAGCTAGATCAACACCCGTTGTAAAACTTCAACACTCGTGGCGAGGTCTAACATAGCTTAACTTGGAGTACTTATCCAATGCCCATTATAGATGGATAAAGCCCATTATGAGGTCCAAAAGACTTTGGCTATTTACAGGATTCATTCAATGCCATTGTTCATCATTCAATACCCGTTGAATGGTTGGAAGGACTAAGCTGAAAAACTTAAACAAAAACACTAAAATTTGAAGATTAGAACTTCTCAGGCTTCTGTCATTATTTTGTTTTCATTCAAAACACATCATTCAAAGTAGAGGAGTTAGACCAATACGTTGGGGTCACTTGTTATCCACGCATTTTGTTGGCCCTTGTGCACTAAGAAAGGGGGTTGAATTGATGGAAAATTTTTAATTTAAGAGGGGAAAGTTTGTTAAACAAGAAATAGAAGAAGTAGAAGAAGGATAAACCATGCCAAGTTTTATGGTGGTTCGAGTATTAATTAACCTTATATCCACTCCCCAATTCTTCCAGTTGGGTGTTTCACTAATGTCCAATGGTGTTTTAAAGCTCACACTTAACTTTATAACTTGTGTTTTTACAAAGGCTCACACATAACCTCACTAGTGTTTCATAAGGCTAACTCTCAATCATAATAAGAGTTTTATAATCAAAAGTTAACTCTCAAATCCAGACCCAATGGTGTTTAATGCTCACGCTAAACAATAATAACTCAAATATAAGAAATTGAATGCTTAAATGTTGAGAAATAAATTTGCGAGAGTTTGGCTATAATGAATGCTATTCGTTTGCATTCAAGTCTATTTGGTGGTGTATTTATAGGCTACAATCAACAAAGAGACATTACAAATGAACTATGTCCAAATCTCTAAAGTATACTAGGTAGATCTTACATTTAACATTTGTTAGATAAAGTTTGTGATCGAGACTATATAATCGCAGTTGAGATATTCACCTAACACTAAATTTTGATCAATTTGTTATAGAGAACCACATTCTTTTCTAATGGCTAGTTCACGAGGCATAAAACCATTATTCTTCAAGAAAAATTATTGTTACGTCCCTTGAGTAATAGTGAAAGTCACAGTATCTATTTTTTCTCTTTTGACGCGATGCTCACCATGAAATCATCTGCCCAAATGGAGGTGTTGTTTCACTAAAACTCCGATCTTAACCATTATTTAACTACTATGAATTTTGATGTTCCAAAGGTTCTTTGAGACACCTAGCATAATCTAGTTGAAGAATTGATTTCTTCCAAATGAATACAAAAGTAGCAGTCACGACACTGGATGCAACATACATCGTGAAATTGTCTGCCTAAATTTATCAAACTCTTCTAAAAGATAGCAGTCATAACCTTCTAATTCATGACTGTGAATTTGGATGCAAATCTCAATCTTTGAGACCAAGACTTCCATTTTTCAATGCAATCTTAGCTAAATATTTGTATGATCAACACTTGAAATGTATATTAGAATCTTTTAATCTATATTGTCAAGATCAAAAGAGAGCCTCGAATTAAGTTTGACCAACCTTGTCCAACAATCTCCCCTTTTTGATTTTGACAACTTAGATTGAATTTGCAAAACATATGGAATGTATAAGTATATTCTAGAGTGTGTGAAGTTGAAATGGTTTAAAAATTGAAATGGTTGAAATGCTCTCCCTCAATTTATACTCCCCCTCAATTAATGACTCAACTAATGACATGTAGGCTCTTCCCCTTTGTCAAGATCAAAAAAAAAAAAAAAAAAAAAAAGAGAAAAGGTTAAGTGTAATGATAAGCAATACAATGATAGGGATAATTGTAATGATGTAATGGCAATCAGTTGAGAATTAGAACATAATTAGAATTTTTACTAAAGATGGAACATCATTCATCAAACCAAATTTGCATTGATCAACCATAAAAAGAACATACTTCGAACTTTTATTAAAAAAAAAAAAGATACATCACACAAGTCAAACATATAAATATGTTTGATCACACACTTAAGCCAAACTTAAAATGGAAAAGGTTAAAAACAAAAATGAATAAGAAATAAAGCAAAAAGAAAACAAGAAGGTAGGAGAGATATTACTATCATCATCATCATCAATATCTTCAATGAATTCTTCATCTCCTCCTCCTTGGGCTTCGTCTCCTTCTTTCTCTTAGTCACGTTCTTCTTCTTGCGTGACGTCCCATTCTTCAAAATTAGGAAGATGACAAGAAGTAGCACTAATCTTTTCTTGAAGGTCGACCAAGTCACTATGAATGTGAAAGAGAAGAAGAAACCTTCTATTGATCATTCTAATCACCTAGTCAAGTTTCTTATTGATGAAAGAGAGAAAGATGGAAGAAGACTTGAATTTTTTCTTTACCTTAGACTTTGAAGATAGAATTAGTCTTGGGGGCCTTCTTTAATCACTAGCCACTTTCTTTTTGAGGCATGAGTTGTCTCTTGCTTTTTTACCCCATAGGATCCCAAAATATACATGTAAAAGTAGGGATGAATGGCCTTGGCATTGGTTAAATATGTCAAATCAAGAAAGTTTTAGGATGGGAGATACTTTTTAGTGAGGAATTTTTCATTCTCATTATTCAAAGCCCCTATGAACCTATATATGGTTGTGATGTGAGAGGGAAGAAGAAATTGTCTCTTAGGTTTTGTATTCATATGGATCAATTAATCCATAAGGTATCTCCTAGTTTTGATGGGCTTATTTTTGGTGAGCCAAAAGAGAAAAACTAAGTATTTTTAAGAGAAATTTTCTTTCCCATCACCTCTAGCATTAAAAGAAAAGGTAATGATTCTATGGAGGAGCTGATTGGTTAAAGTTTTGGTGTATCTAGCCACTGAAGTTTTCAGATCATGTTTTGTTTCTATGAAAATTTCGGACCAGAACTCTGAATATATGATGTTAAGGGAATAGATAATCAATGAAACATCATCTCTAGTTTGGATATTAAAAAAGAGGAAAGTTGGGCAAAAGTAAGACATAGGGATCTCCAAATGCCCTAATAACAAGACCATACGAGTCTATTTTAGATTCTGCCCTTTTGTTAAGAGTGATGATGTAAATAAACTCTTCTACGATTTCTTTATAGCTCGATTTTTCATAAAAAATGAATTCATTCCAACTAAGGTTAAAGAGAAATGCTTGAATTTCTCCCTTGATGCCTAGGGTTTCAAGAAGGAAGAAGGAGTGTATTTTGTTAGGTTAAATGATCTTTCTGGTGTTGGCCTTATATCTTTTTTTATTTTCCTTTGTGATTCCCTATATGAGATAGAGTGGAGGAGGGCCTTGAGGTTACACGACATCCTTCCCTATTTATACTCTTTTGAGTTTCTTAGGTGTCATGAGAGTAGAGAAAAAGAAAATGTATGTGAGGAATTGAAAAGAGATGAGAGGTATGATGAAGAAGATGATAGAAGTGGAATAGAGGGGTGTGAAGGAGACTTAAATAGGCAGAGAATTGAGGGAGGGGGAGGGGGATGGGTGAGGGGAGGTTATAAAATGATCAAAAGAGCATTAAATGAGAAAGAGGGGTCGTTTGTCAAATCAATCAATTCCCATTGGTTACAACATATCGCAGTTGCTACATGCTTATTGTGACCTTTATTTTTGAAATTTCAAAGTAACAGTTAAGATTTTTTTAGGCAAGAACGTAATCAACGATCAATCGATTTGAAATTTAAAAAATTTTGCAATGGCGATCATAGATAGTGATAATGAATTGACAAAGGTTAAAAGGTTGGAAAGGACTTGTAAGTAGCAACCGCTAATTATAAATCCTAGTTGTGAATTACATGGCATTTTGAAAAATATGATAGAAGCATTAGCCCAAACTTGATGTGATTAACATAATATTATGATGTTAAATTCGAACAATTTGGCATTAAAAAGCATAATTGTATATTGAATTAACACATCTACAACATCCAACATAACAAGTTATCATGCAATCAACAATCACATCAAACAATGAATTAATATTGACAAGTATAGTGAAGTACATAAAGTGAGACAAATTTTCACCCTAGAGAACTTCCATCTAGCATCCCTGATTCCCTTTTAAAGTTCATTCTTTCTTCATTGAGGGGTTTAGTTAAAATATCTGTAAGTTGGTGATTGATGTCAATAAATTCTAACACCACATTACCATTTTGGGCATGATCTTCAAGAAAATGATGTCTGATATCAATATGCTTGCTTCTTGAATGTTAGATGGAATTCTTAGAAAGATTGATTGCATTTCTGTTGCCACATTTGATGAGAATATGATTAACATCTTTGCCATAATCCTAGAGTTTTTATTTCATCAAAAGAACTTAGGTGTAATAACAACCCACCATAATATATTCCGCTTCGACGGTGGATAAGGTAACTAAGACTTGCTTCTTACTAAACCAAAAAACTAAACATTCACTTATGAATTGGTAAGTTCTAGAAAATGCTCTTCTTATCCATCAAACTACCGATATAATTTGCATTCAAATATCCAAGAAGACTAAAAGATGAATTCCTAGGATATTAAAGTCCTAAATGCAATGTGCATTGCAAATAGTTAAGAATTCTTTTAATGACATTCATATGAGATTTCTTAGGACAAGATTGGAATCTAGCACACAAGCAAACACTAAACATGATATCGAGTCTAGATGTAGTAAGATAGAGGAAAGAGCCAATCATGCCTCTATACTTCTTTTCATCAATGATCTTACCCGATTGATCCTTGTCCATCTTAATAGTAGCTCTCATTAGAGTTTTTATTACTCTGCATCCATCCATGCCAAACCTTTTGAGTAGATCCTTTGTATACTTGGCTTGATTGATGAAGATGCCTTCTTTGGTTCGCTTGATTTCAAACCCAAGGAAGAACTTGAGCTCACCTATCATGCTAATCTCAATTTCCTTAGTCATACACTTAACGAATTCTTCACAAAGAGATTCATTAGTAGTACCAAATATAATATAATCAATATATATTTGCATAATTAGTGTATCCTTATTATGCCTTTTAACGAATAAAGTAGTATCAACCTTGCCTTTTTGAAATTTATTTTGTAAAATAAATGAACTAAGCTTTCATACTAAGCTTTTGGGGTTTGTTTTAAACCATATAGGGCTTTAGTTAATTTGGAAACATGATTTAGAAAACATGAGACTTAAAACCCAAAGGTTGTTCAACATAAATTTCCTCCTTAATGAAACCATTTAGAAATACACTTTTCACATCCATTTGAAAAAGCTTAAAATTCATGTGATATGCAAATGCTAAAAGAATCCTAATGGCCTCAAATCTTGCTACGAGGGCAAAGGCTTCATCATAATCAATGCTTTTCTCTTAGTTGTAACCCTTTGCAACTAATCTAGTTTTATTTGTTGTAATAAAACCTTGCTCATATAACTTATTCCTAAACATCCATTTCCATCCCACAACCGGGTGTTCCTTAGGCCTATGAACAAGTTCTCAAACTTTGTTTCTTTCAAATTGGTTGAGTTCCTCTTGCGTAGCAATCACCTAACTCTCATCATCAATAAATTTTGGCTCAATTTAAGAAACAAAAACAAGATTATTATCTAAAGCATGTAATTGAGCTTTAGTACTTACTCCCTTAGATGTCTCACCAATGATAAGATCTTTTAGGTGATTCTTAGAGTATCTCTAATCCTTGGATAGTTCTTGTGCTTAGTTTTCCTTTTGTTGTTGTTAAGGTTCTTCAACATCTTGTGATGGCTTATTATCTTCATGATCAATCATAATTTCTTTTTAGCATTGAATCAAGCACTAACTTCTCAAAGTCACTTATAAGATTATCAACAAGAGAACCTTTCCTAAGATCAAGTTTGTTAGACTCATCAAAAACAATATTCATGGACTTTTCAACAACCATAATCCTTTTGTTAAACACTCTATAGTCTTTGTTAGTGGTGGAATAGCTAAGAAAGATACCCTTATCGATTTTAGAGGAAAAATTTCCTAGGTTGTCCTTGGTATTGAGTATGTAGCATTTGCACCTAAAAACTCTAAGATATGAAAGCGTAGGTTTTCTACCATTCCATAACTTGTAAGAAGTTTTGTTTAGAATGGGTCTTTGAAAACACGATTTGCAATATAACATAAAATATTGATGGCTTCAGCACAAAAGTAATTTGTCAAGGAATAGTCATTAAGCATAGTTATGGCCATCTATATCAATGTCTTATTTTTCCATTCTACAACACCATTTTGTTGTGGTGTTCAAGTAGTAGAAAAGTTGTGAGAAATCCCATTCTCCAATCAATAATTTTCAAAAGATTCATTTTAAAATTCCTTTCCATGATCACTCTAAATAGAATAAATGAAGTAACCTTTTTCATTTTGATCTCTTTCAGTAAAACATTTGAAAGCATAAAAAATGTCACTTTTATGAGAAAGAAAAGATACCTAAGTGAACCTAGGGTAGTCATCAACTAGGAAAAATGCATAATATTTTCCACTAAGACTTGCATTCTTAGTGGGTCTGACTAAGTCTATATGAATGAGTTGAAAAGGTCTAAAGGTACTTACAACATTTTTGCTTTAAAGGATTCTTGGTGTTGCTTCCCCATTTGGTAAGGTCCACATGTTTTGTCCTTTGTGAACTTAAGCTTTGGAAGACCCTTTACTAGCTTTCCTTTCGATAAACTTTATAGAAGCACCATGCTAGCATGCCCAAGTCTTCTATGCCAAAGTCAAGATTCATTGCTAATAGAGATAAGACATTTAAAGGTTTAGTTGACCAAATTGTCTAAGTCAATTAAATAGGTATTGCCTCTCCTTTCACCCTTAAAGACTACTTTCTTATCCACCAAAATGGTAACCCGATGTTGTATAGGGTCAAAGTTGACTTTATCACTTTTGTCACATAATTGACTTACACTCAATAAATTATGTTTCAATCCTTCAGCTAAAAGTACATCATCGAATAAGAGAGTAACCTTTTCTTAGTTGCAATTCCAATGTCAATTACCTTACCTTTGGCATTGTTTCCAAATGTGACACTACCGCCATCTTTCTCTTTAACAACTATGAATCACTTCTTATTTTTGTCATGTCCTTTGAGCATCCACTATTTACATGCCAATCATTATCTTCTTTAGTGGTTTCCAAACATTCCTACAACATAAAAATAATTTACCTTTGTTTAGGTATCTAAATATACTTAGGTCCTTAGGGGTTAAGCTTAGAAGGGTCCTTTACCTTAAGGTGTGCCTTTCTAATGTAGCAAAAGATATTAATATGTCCTTAACTTATGTAATAATGGCATTAGAGATTAGACTTATGAGTCTTTCCCTTATGCAAAACTTTAGTATGAGTAGGAGGCCTTCTCATACTTTGGTTGTGAGAGTGCAAGCAATTGCATGGGTGATGAGTAGAAGAGAGGTTTTGTATATGTGCCTTTGAGCATGCCTCTTGGTGTAGATGTATACATGATTTGCTCTTTGAGACTTAGCTCTTGAGCTATTGGGAGCCTTTCCTTTGCCCTTAGGTGTAGGTGACTTAGTGCTAAGAGCACTTTTCTTCCCAACAATCTCAATACTAGAAGTTTGAGGTATAGATGCTCGAATGAATGTAGGAATAGAAGATGTAGACAAGGAAGCTCTATTAAAGCCTGAACCATGTCTCATTAGGGGTGTTCTTTAAGATATAATTAGAATAACCAAAGATTCTTTTCTTTTGTGAAATCTTCAGATAAAATTCCTAAGTTCAATGACTTCACCTTTTAAAGAATCATTTTCTTTTCTTGAAGATCAATAAAGGGTGAACATTTACAAAGATTTTCTAAGGATTCTTTGAGTTCTTTATTAGATGTCCTCAAGCCAATTATAAGATCATTTGAGTTTTTAAATTCAACCTCATGTTTTGAACACTTTTTCTTATAAGTTTTCATTTAAGATTTGTATTTATCACATCTCATGGTTAGAGCTTTGAAAAGCTTATCATCCATATTATCTAAGTCCTCATAATCATGAGAAGAATATGAAGAAGTACTTAACTCATCGAAGGAGTCCTCACGAGCCATTGAGCATAAGTTGGGAACTTCTTCATCTTCCTCTTCCTCACTTGAGCTATCATCCTATGTAGCCTTGATGCTCTTCTTCTTCTCCTTGTCCCACTTTTTTTTCTTCTTGAGCTAGAGACATTTGAATTTGATGTGACCTTACTTTCACATTCATAGTAAGGCACTTCATTCTTCTTGTCTTTGAAATTGGGAGATGCTTTTTTGAAGTTCCTCCTATTTTTCCTTTTCTTTATGAGCTCCTTGGTCCTCCTTGAAAGCATCACTAGCTCATCTTCCTTGTTTTCACTCTTATCACTTTCACTAGAGGCAACTTCAACCTCTTTATCTTTATTTGAGGATTTGAGAGTAAGAGTCTTCTTTTTCACTTTTTCATTTTTGTCTCCTTGCCCTCTCATTTTCTTCATCTCCTCATCCTTTTTCAAGGCAAGCCCATGAGTAAGTAGCTTGCTAATAAGAACATCCATTTGCACCTTTCTAATCTCTAGGTTAGATTATTGTATGCTATAAGCTCTAGCATAAAAATTTTCAAGAGGAAGAGATTTGAGAATTTCAGTGTTTACCTCATGGTTGGTGAGAATTATTCTAAACTTCTTCATGTTTGTGACAATGAAGAGAAGTTTATTTGTCATGTCAGTGATGCTTTCATTTTCTTTCATCTTGAAGAGCTCCCACTCCATCACATACATTTTAAACCTATTTGATTTCATAAGTTTAGTGCCTTTGTGACAGTTTTCCAATGTCTTCCATATCCCATGGCTAGTTAGGCAATGTTGCACTCTACCAATCTCCTCTATTAATAAAGAGCTAAAAAGAATGGCCATTGCCCTCTTGTTCTTCCTGTTTGACTTTCTATGTGGTTCCACCCATTCTTCCCTTAGAATTAGTTTTTTAGTACCATCAACCACTTTGGTTGGAGGCTTCCACTCCTTTGCTACAATATCCCACAAATCCATCACATCACTATCCAAATTGATCTCCATTTTATACTTTTAATGAGTAGAGTCGGTTCTATCAAAGTAAGGGTTGAAGTGAGTGTTGATTCCTTCTTGTGCCATGATCTTTTCTCACCTAATTAAGGCTTTGTTCAAGAGCATGCTGTGATACCACTTGTTGGACCTTGTGCACTAAGAAAGGGGTTTAAATGTAAGACGAATTTTTAATTTTGGAGAGGAAGCTTTATTAAGCAAGAAATAGAAGAAGTATAAGAAAGATGGAACATAGAAAGTTTTATAGTGGTTCAGATATTAATTAACTCTATATCCACTCCCTAATTTTTCTAATTGGGTGTTTCACTAATGTCTAATGGTGTTTTAAAACTTACATCTAACTTTACAACTCGTGTTTTTATAAAGGCTCTCACACAACCTCACTAGTGTTTTAGAAGGCTAACACTTAACCTAAATAAGAGTTTTACAATCAAAAGCTAACTCTCAAATCTAGACCCAATAGTGTTAATGGTCACATTAAAAGATAATAACTTAAATACAAGAAATTGAACGCTTAAAGTTTAAGTAACAAATTTGCAAGAGTTAGGCTACAGTGAATGTTATTCTCTTGCATCCAAGTCGATTTGTGGTGTATTTATAGGATACAATCATCAAAAAGACTTTACAAATAAAACCATGTCTAAATCTCTAAAGTATGCTAGGTAAATCCCGCATTTAATGCTTGTTAGATGAAATTCTTGGTTAGGACTGCATAATCGTGGTTGCAGTATTCACATAACACTGAATTTTGCTCAATTCAAGGTGTAGAACCCTGTTTGTATCTAACGGCTAGTTCACGTGGCATAAAACCATTGGTTCTTTAGGAAAAATAAATGTTACATACCTTAAGTAATAGTGATAGTTACAGTCTCTATATTTCCTCTTTGGATAAATGCTCATTGCAAAATTGTCTGCCCAAAGGGAGATATTGTTTAACCAAAATTGCAGTCTCAACCATTATTTTATTACTACAAATTTTAATGTTTGAAAGGTTCTCTGGGGCACCTGACATAATATAGTTAAAGGCTTGATTCCTTCTAAGCGAGTACAAAAGTAATAGTCACGACATTAGATGCGACATATATTGCAAAATTGTTTACCTAAATTTATCCAACTCTTTTACAAGATATCAGTCATAACCTTTTAATTCATGATCACAAATTAGGATACAAATTTCAATCTTTGAGACTAAGACTTCCATTCACATTTTAATACGATCATAGCTAAATATTTGCAAGATCAACACTTGAAATGAAAGTTGGAACCTTTCAATCTTTATTGTCAAGAATGAAAGAGAGTCTTGACTTAAGCTTGACCAACCTAGTCCAACACATTCAAAACATTCTCTCCTTAGCATTCATAATAGATGACATGTATATATAATAAGAAAGTTATGCAAGGAATGATCAGAGCGTGGGATTTAGAAGTAATGACAATTCATTTGCATGTTTCCAATCTAAAAAAAAAAAAAAAATTAAACTAAACTAGGAAGGCCCTAAGTAGTTAAATAGATAGTTCCTTATAGAGTACCAATGCTATCGGACTTACATGAGAATGAGTTCTCTAAGCCTATAAACCTTGATCAATTAAAGATATACTACATGCGAGATAAGAAAAAGGAAAAGAGTTTGTTAGGCTAAAAACCTTAGGGAAAAGATAGGGTAAAGAAACAAGCTTACTAGGATGAAAACTTTCGAAAAGATAATCTAGGCCTAAGCTAAAAACTTGAAAGGGTAAATTCAACAAAAATTAGGGTAAAATATTAAAAAAAGAAAAAAGAGAAAAAAATGAGAGTATGTATGAGAATTGGAATTTGGATTTTAGGATGGAAGCCCAATGATAGGAAACAACCTAAATTATCCCTAAAGAATATAGGAAAGATGTTATAAAAGAAAGGAACAAAGCTTAGAAAAAACCTTAAATCAAGCCCAAGTCAAATCCACTATCCAAACTAAACCAAACCAAGCCTAAAGCCTTGCAGAATAACCTCCTATTTGCTATATAGCCAAGTCCAAAACCCTAATTGAGAGAAGGTTTTAAAATAGTTGACCTTTAACTCCTAATTAACTATACTGTAAACTCCTTAGGTGTACAAATAACTTAAAAATCATATTCTTTAAAAGAGTCTTTGATCATATCTATTAGAGGTTGAGGATTGAGTATAATTCGAGCCATTTGTCCCAGGTGTAACCTCCACACCTCTATAAATATCTCTCCTCTTGGGAAAGAGGAGGCCTAATTTTCCTAAACAAACTCTATGAAGATCACTTTTTAATCATAAAAAAGAACTCACCCAACATAAAAATCACAAAGCCCAAATACAAACACCTAAAGGTTCGAGGTAAAAATTAAGACTTTAAAAGTCATTTACATTGTTTCCTTTACTTATTGGAGGATATTTCATCATCAAAGTGCCTCGAGGGAAAGGCATATCAAAAGGGATTCCATCGCTTAACTCTCATTCTTCTCTTTTCTTTATTTTTTATTTTTTCATAAATTTCAATTACAATAATTTGTATAGATTTCTTGATAGTTTGTACATAACACCGAGTTAGCTGTACAAACCACTGGTTGGTTTGTATAACCAACTTTGACTAAGGAATAACTCCTTTCTTCTCTTATTCTTCATTTATTTTTTCTTTGATTTTAGGGTTTCTAAATGACTCTTGTTTACT
This sequence comes from Omphalea diandra, assembly GCA_949677035.1. Lineage (NCBI taxonomy): Eukaryota > Viridiplantae > Streptophyta > Magnoliopsida > Malpighiales > Euphorbiaceae > Omphalea > Omphalea diandra. The sequence goes on from CATIWR010186417.1 coordinate 50,648, forward strand.
CTAAAAATAGAATATGGCTTATGACCCTGACTCATATTCTTTCAATAAATAGAGCGATGGCCAAGAGAAGGTACTTATTTCAATGATTTCAATAACTATATCTCTTTTTTCAATGTCTATATCTTTTTATCCTTCTTATATGTTTATTATTTATTATTATAAAAATGGCTAAGGGAGGGAATTCCATTTTTAAAGGCCTAATGAACTCATTATGATAATGTTTGTTTGTGTTAGTTAGTTAGTTGCTTTACATGTTCTCATCTTCATCACCATGGAGAGGGTGGCTAGCTCTCTAGCTTGTACACTCGCTCCATCTTCATTTAAAGTGATTTTTGAATGAAGTAGGGGAGAGAAATCATTATTCCATGATCATCATTTTTGTTCCTTTTTTCATGATGTGTGGATTATACACCCATGCCTTAATATGTTTATGTTTTCCATCATTTTGGTATTCTAATTTTATTGATAAGTAAAGATATTTCTAGGATGCTCTAGCTACTTGGGAGAATTGGTGGAAAAGGATCCAATGGTCATAAGACTCCAAGTTGGTAACCTTAGCCCTTATCCAAGGCCTCTTTTATTATCCTCTATGTGTATCTCAATGATTTCCATGCACCATCCATTCATTTATTGTTTGTAATCTTCACTTATATGTTTATATTTAACTTATCATATTGCTTGCATTATTATTGAACACTAAAGCATTTCTAGGACCCCTAGTCTAGAGTTGGATGGAATAAAAGGCAGTTGTCATAATTGATGGCACTATAAGACTTCAGGGTAGTTTAAATCTTTATTTTGACATGAGTTTGGTACTAACATGTGTTTTTTTGGCAGACTTGAACGTGTTTGACTTGCATTTCTTTTCATATATTGATGATTATGCATGTCAATCCTGTTGGACTAGGTTGGTCAAACTGAAGTCAAAGACCTCTTTTGATCTTGACAATAAAGATTGATAGGTACTAATGTCTTGTTTAAGTGTTGTTTTTGTAGTTTTCAAGTTAGGTTTTCATTAGAAGTTGGATGAAAGTCCAAATATCTAGCTTTGAACAAGACATTCAAATTTGCGGTCAAGATCCTCTAAATCGCGATCTTGACCTTACAATAAGGATGGATGAACTTGGGCTACATCAATTCAGGGAGGAAATTGCAGTCACGGTCTAACCAAGGGAGACTTGAATGCCACACAAAGAGATTCATGGCGGTGTTCGCGTCTAGAGTCACGACCACGAATTTCGTAGCTTAAAGGAGGAAACTGAGTCTGCAACCATGATACGCTTAGTGTCCAAGGCAACTGTTGGAATATCAAAATTCACGAAGACACAACACCTATTGCGACTGTGACCCAAGAAAGTGTTTTCTCCTCACCAAATAGAAGGATTCCTGGTCCCTGTCGAGCCTAATAAGGATCTGAATTGCGATTGCGACTTTTGGTTAATTAGTCAAACATAACGACTATATTTCTTAGAACAACAATGGCACAAGGACATGTGGACTAGCCGTTAGACACAAAACATGATTCTCTACCACAGTTTTAGTTTTCCTAATACAAATTGGAAAATTGAAATCACGAAATGCCAGTCATGACCGCGACTTCTATCTAATAGGTATTGAATGCAAAATCTGCCTAGCCTACCTTAGAGATTTATGCATAGTTTGTTAGTAACGTCTCTTTGGTGGTTGTTGCGTATAAATACTCCACCTAACAAACATCAATGCAAGAAAATTTCATTAATTATATCTAAACTCTTTCAAATTTGCTTCACAACTTCTTATTCTTTCATTGTGAGTTCTTATTGTTTGGTATAAGCATTAAACACCATTGTAATTGGGTTGAGAATTAGCCTAGTTATCAAAACTCTTGTAATAGGTTAAAGCATAAAACACTTGAGTAAGGTTTTATGTGAGCCTTGAAACACAAATTATAATGTTTTGTGTGAGCCATAAAAACATATTGTATAACTTGGTGTGAGCTTGGAAACACTATTTTAATTTGAGTGAAATACCCAATTGTGAAGAATTAGGGAGTGGAAATAGGGTTTGTTAACACTTGAACCACTATAAATATCTTATGTTCATTGTTTCTACTCTTTCTCCATTCTCTAAACCCCTTACCTTCCCTCTAAATTTTTTAGTTTCCCACCAATTCAACCCCTTTCTTGGTGCTTAAAGGCCAATAAGTGGTATCAAAGCCAAGTCTCATTTCAAGACTTAATTGCATGAGAAAAGATCATGGCACGAGAAGGAATCCACACTTATCTTAAGCCATATTTTGATGGATCTAATCATACTCATTGGATTTATAGGATGGAAATATACTTAGACAACGATGTGGCAGATCTTTGGGACATAATGGCAAAAGAGTGGAAGCCTTCTATTAAGGTGGTGGATGGAAGTAAAGAGTTGATCCTAAGAGAAGAATGGTTGAAACTCACATGATATCTAACGAAATGAACAACAGAACAATGACAGTCCTTCTTAGTTCTCTATTAAGAGAAGAAATAGGAAGGGTCCAACATTGCCTCACAGCTCATGGGTTATGGAAAGCCTTTGAAAACTATCATGAAGCTACTACATTAGTCAAGTCCAGTAGGCTAGAGATGTGTGTGACTGAATAAGAGTTGTTTATGATGAAGGAGAATGAAAACATCACGAATATGATGAATAAGCTCCTTTTGATTGTCACAAACATGAAGAAATTTGAAAGGATTCTCACCAATCATGAGGTAAACTAAAAAATTCTTAAATCTTTACCTCTTGAGAAGTTTGGTGCCAGGGTTGCCAGCATCTAATAGTCAAATCTGGAGATTAAGAAGGTGTAAACTGATGTTCTCATATGCAAGCTTCTAACACATAAGCTAACTTTAAAGAAGGATGAAGAACTGAAAAATATGAGAGGGCAAAGAGACAAAACATAAAAATAATAAAAGAAGACCTTAACTCTCAAATCTTCATCAAAAGAAAAGGAACCAAAGGTTGTTTTAAGTGAGAAAGATAGTGACAAAGATGAAGAGGAGCTGGCCATGCTTTCAAGAAGAATATATGAGCTGATAAGAAGAAGAAAAGATAGAAGACTCTTCAAGAAAACAACTCTAAACCTTAAGGAAAGAATGGGTGAGGTTACATGCTATGAATGTGGCAAACAAGGCTACATCAAGTATGACTACCTCAAATTAAATAAGAAGACAAAAAGGGACAAGAAGAAGAGGATGAGCTTAAAACAACTTGGGTTGACAGCTCAAGTGAAAAGGTTGAAAAGGAGGAAGTTGCAAACTTGTGCTTTATGGTACAAGATGACTATTCAAATGAAGTAAGCTCTTTACCCCATTCTTATGAAGAATATGATGAATTAGATGATGTAGATGATGAGCTTTTAGAATCTCTCACTTTGAAATGTGATAAATACAAGTAACAAATGAAATCTTATAACAAAAAATATTCCAAGCTAGAGGACGAATTTAAATCCTTGAATAATCTTATAAGTGAATTGAGAATTTCTAATAAAGAACTCAAGAAATCCATTGAGAGTCTTTCTAAATCAACTTCTTCCCTAAACTCCTTGAGAAAGGTGAATGATTCTTTAAAGGGTGAAGTTATAAAACTTAGAAATTCCATCTCTAAGTTTCATAAGAGGAAGGAAGCTTTGGATACATTTATTGTATCTCAAAAACCTCCTTTAGTTAGACATGGTTTAGGCTTCAATGGAGCCTCATCATCTACATCTTTAATCACAACCTTGATTAGACCCTCAGCATCTCAAACATCTAGTATTGAGGTAGTTGTAAGAAAAAATGCTTAAAGTACTAAGCCACCATTGTCTAAGGGCAAAGATAAAGCACATCAAGGCTCAAAGCCTATGCCAAAGAAAGCTAATCATGGATATATTTACACTAAGAAACATGCTCACCCTAACACATAGAAAATTTACTTTTACACCAAACCATTCATGCTTATGCTCACACTAACATCATCATGGTATGAAAAATAGCTCTACTCAAACCAAAGCGATGGATAAGAGGAAGACTCATAAGTCTAAACTCTAATGTCACTATTGCATGAAGTTTGATCACATCAACATTCATTGTTACATTAGGAAGGCTCACCTCAATTTGGAGCATCCTTCCAGGCCTAAACCCTTAGGACCTAAGTATGCTTGGGTACCAAAACAAAAATGATTTATATATGTTATGTAGGATTGTTTGGTAGCAACCAATGAAGTGAATGATTTGCATATGAATAGTGGATGGTCAATGCACATGATGGGCAATAAGAACCTATTCATGGCCTTAAAAGAGAAGGAAGGAAGTACTGTCTGTGACATCCTATTTACTAATCATTAAAATTCTCTCAGTCTATCCATTGCTATTAAAAGACCTGATTTCAATAATTTTTTTTACACTATGACTATTGTTCATAACATAGTAACTATTAACAATAATGTATACATGGCTAAACAAGCTAAAATACTAATAGACTGCATACTGGCCCAACCTCTATTAGACTGCTGGACAGTAACTTCGAAATGTAACTGGATGCAATCTTTAGTCTGCTCTTCCCGAAATAAAATTTAATGCAGAAGAGTGAGCTTGCATACGCAGTAATTAAATGTAAATGCATAACGATACTTCAATCTCAAATAACATAACAAACATTTAAATATTAATAACTCATCATCATATCCATGCACGAAATAAAGATTTTTTACTCTAAAATGCCACATAGGCTCTCAATATCACTGCCATAAAGGCTTTCATTTTTAGTTGTCACATAGGCTATAAATATTGTTGCCACATAGGCTATAGATATCGTTGTCACACAGGCTATCGAATGTTATTGCCATACATGCTATTATATTTTATTGCCACACAGGTTATAGATATCGTTGCCATACAGGCTATTGAAAGTTATTGCCACACAGGCTGTTATATTTTATTGCCACATAAGCTATAGATACCATTATCACATAGGCTATTGAATGGTGTTACTTGCCAACAATATCAAGTATTATTCTTTTAACAAATCAACTATAAATCCACCAAAATTTTAGCAATATAATGCCTAATAACAACACCTAAAACTTTGGTAGCTCATATTACCACATACTCTCATTCCCAAGTCATAATATATCAATGTTTCATGAAAATAAATAAATCAAGAGTATAATGATCTTTTTATCAATGTATTTCTCAATATCATCACATCAAACAACATTTCATTCCATTGAGTATATGTTCATGGCCTTTAACCAATCACACGTATAGTACCATTAGCTATTTACTTACCTCCTTCTTCAAGTTTATTAAGCCATGGACGGTCCTGGCTGATTCCCACTATTATCTTTAATGCCTTGAGCACCTATTTCAATACACCAAATCAATCCATGATGATAAAGTAAGATTTTCATCTTGTTATGAAACTATGGCATGATTCATGCAAGTGGACCTTGTGTTTATGCATATTTTCCTTATATGGCAGCCTGAGCTTGCTAAACTCTCACAATAATAACTCTAGATATAATCATCCAAATTACTTGATTCTTTTTGTAAAACATACTAGACACATAATGATACAACATATTTAAATTTCAACCAATATCAGGCACATAGAAAATGTGGTGAATTTTTGAATTTTTCCCTGTTCAATGTCATCTCAGTCTGAGTAGGTCTTACATTCTTAGGTGTTTCTCAAATTGTACAAATCCAATTGCAATAATAATCTACCATTAGTTACAAAAGATATAAAGGAATATTTTTCATGTTTTACTCATTATCTAATTCAGTCTGTAAAGTCACCAAAATAAAGGACCAAATCTCAAGGTGAGCAGGTTCATAACATGTTGACAAACAGTCATGATGATGGGACAATATCTCAACAACCATGCTGGATTTGGCAAAAATATTTCACAGGCATGTATATCAGACATAAATATACAAATTTCAAGTTTGGACCATCATCAAATTCTAAATTTATGGCCACCAAATTCTTGAAAAACAAAATTAAAAGAAAGGTAAGGTTTCATCTAGGTACAAGGTCAGTCCTAATTAATGAGCCATATCTCTTTCCAAATAATAAATAAATTGAAATTGATTTATAGATATTTAGAGGGGATATAAATCTACAAATTTTATGTTTTAAGCTTTGTCAAAATCAGAACATAAAGCCATCAGAATATAAGAAAACAGAAAGACTGAGGTCATTTCTGTAGGTTGTGAACCAACCCTAATGAAGGAGCCATATCTCCTCACATACATAAAATAAAGCAAAACTACTTCATATGAATTTATATCAAACATCAAGATACAAATTTCATAGTTCACACTTTCCCTAATTTCTCTTCTAGGGTTATGAAATCGTGTTTACAAAATTTTGCTCTAACAGCAAAATCAACACAATAAGCTCTTATTCTATTGAATTTTAACTTCCATCCAAGAGTTCTAACTCAAATACTCCATAATTCTCACTAAACATGCATGCTCATGTTAAAATAAGATAAATTAACGTACCTAATGTCCCATAATTAGAAAACCTTAGGATTCTTTCCTAGGCAGTTCACTCTTCTTCCTCTCCTTCTTCTTTGTTTCTTTCTTTCTTCCTTAGTGCTCTTTTTTTTCCTTGGTTCTTTCTTTCTTTTGTTGTACCTCACATCTAACCCTGCAATTCTAATCCTAAAGGGTTAAAAATTACACTTGTAAGCATATTACAACAAGACAAAATCATGGTGTTTCATTTCTATTGGTTGGAAGTTCACTTTTCCTCTTTTAATCCCTATTATTCAATCCTTAAGCACCTTCATCCATCTCCTAATCCCTAGATGCTCCTTATACTTTTAAATAAGCTCTAAAATACCATTATTCATGATACTATAACATACACACAACATCAGATAATTTGTTATGCAACCATATAAACATTACATATATGTTCAAGTGTCCCAAATGTAATGGTGCAAGTGTCATTGTGATGCTTCTTCAATTCACACGTCTAAATAATTATTTATTCAATGCATATATTCAAATATAATGTAATTAAAATGTATATGATTTGGGTTAAGGATTTTACAATTCTCCCTCTCTTATAGAAATTTCGTCCTTGAAATTTTTACTTACTAGAACTTTAGAATAGATAAGGATATTGTCATCTCATGTGTTCCTCTAGTTCCCAAGTGGCCTCCTTAGGTTAGTGATGACTCCATCTCACTTTAACCATGCGTATCACTCGATTCCTTAAATATTTTAGTTACTGATCAAGAATTTCAATTGGTTGTTCATGATAAGTCATATCGTCAGAAATTCAATCTCTGACTCTGATAATATATGGCTAGGATCATATCGATATCTTCGAAGCATAGAAATGGGGAACACATTATGTATCTAAGATAGTTCTACTGGTAATGCCAATCACTATGCCAAAGGCCTAATTCTCTCTATGATCTCATATGGCCCAATGTACCTTTGACTCAACTTTCCCTGTTTACCAAACCTAATAATGCCTTTCCATGGGGAAACTTTCAAAAATACTTTATCTCCAACTTGATATTCCATTTCTTGTATATGTTTATCAACATACTCGTTTTGCCTTTCTTTAACAGCTTGCAAACATCTTTTGATTGGATTTTGGCCACGGTATCTTGTACAATCTCGGGACCTTCTAACTATCTCATCCCTTCAACATCCTAACAACTTGGAATTCTACATTTCCTGCCATATAAAGCTTTATATGGTGCCATGCCAATGCTAGAGTGATAGCTATTATTATATGCAAATTCCAATAATGGCAAATGATCATCCTAATTGCCTTTGAATTCTAACACACAAGCTCGCATCATATCCTCTAATGTCTAAATAATCCTTTCTGATTGACCATCAGTCTATGGGTCAAAAGCAGTGCTAACATTCAAATAAGTACCCAAAGCTGTTTGTAAGCTATTCCAAAAATGAGAAGTGAATCGAGGATCTCTATCTGACAAAATAGAAATAGGAATGCCATATAATCTCACAATCTTAGTAACATATATTTTAGCCAGTCTATGAAGTGAATCTGTTTGTCGTATAGGCAAGAAGTGTGCAGATTTTGTAAGTCTATCTATAATAACCCAAACAACATTATGCCTTTTTTGTGTCTGAGACAAACCAATAACAAAATCCATTGAAATTTTCTCCCATTTCTATACAGGAATAGATAAAGGATGCAACTTACTTGTTAGTGCTTGATTCTGCCTTAATCTGTTGGTAGGTTAAACATCTCGATACAAACTCAGCTATATCTTTCTTCATCGTTGACCATAAAAAAGGTGACCACAGGTTTCTATACATTTTTGTACTTTCAGGGTGCATAACATGTGGTGCATTGTGTGCCTCTTGTATAATCTCTGATCTTAAACCATGAACATTCTGGTACATAGACTCGATTATCCATCACAATTATCCCATCATCTCTAATTGAAAAATTAGTCTTCTTACCTTCCTATATTTTCTGTAGCATTTTCTATAAATATGGATTCTTCATATGAACTTCTCTAATTTTATCATCTATTGCAGGCTTTAACTAAAGAGTAGCCATTAATGCTATCACATTCTCAATCTCAAATTTTACATTTAAAGCACAAAGATTAACCAAGGATGTCAAATTATAACTAACCATATTAGCAACAACATCTAAGACTTTTCAGCTCAAAGCATCATCAATAACATTGGCCTTACTCGGATGATAATCAATAGTGCAATTACAGTCCTTCAACAATTCCATCCATCTTTTCTGCCTTAGGTTCAATTCTCTCTGTGTTGGAATATATTTCAAGCTTATGTGATCTGTCAGAACCTAAAATGTCTCTCCATCTAAGTAATGCCTCTAAATTTTCAGGGCATGAACAATGGCTGCCAACTCCAAGTCATGTGTAGGATAATTCAACTTATGAGGCCTTAGCTGTAAGCATAATATTGGACTAGGATAGTTAATCCTAAGTTTAGAACCTCTTTTGATTTTGACAAAGGAGATTGATCATTACTAATATTTTTATTCAATTGTTGATTTTACAGAAAAATAAGTCTCTCTAATTAAGTTGGAAGAAAATCTTTTTAACTCCAAAGTGTCTCGCAACCACAATCAAGGATTCGCGACCGCGACTCTTGAGAAGACTTGCCAAAAATTAGACAGGCTAAATCGCGGAGTCATTCTCGGCTGCGAACAAGCAAAACGAAGCAAACCAAAAATGACAGACGAATTCGCGGTCTGTGTCGCGTCGGAGTCGAGATCGCGAACTATAAAAAGCTTCACAATGGAAAGATGTCCACAATCAGAGCTTGATAAGTGTCCTAGGAAGCTGTTGGAAGTCAAAAATCGCGAAGCCTACATATTGGTAGCGACCGTGATTTGAGAAGTAAAAATTGCAAATTTTGATAAACTGATTCTTGGTTAGAATCGTGGTCTACACAAATGAATTAGCGACCGCGACTTATGCTGGCTAAAGAAACACAACAGATATATTTTCCTAAAGCACTATTGTAAACTAGCCGTTATGAACTAGCGGTTATAAAACTAGTCGTTATGAACTAGCCATTATAAACTAGCAGTTAGTTTCTTTGATGGAATTTGGGTATAAATACTCCACCAAACATTAATAGCAAAGGTGAAGAATTTTATTACAAGTGAAAAAGCTGTCAATCCTTTGCTACACATTTTCTTTTAATTCTTGCAAGATTGAAAGTGTTGGGTGTGAGCATTAAACACCACATTGTAAAGGTTGTAGTGTGAGCCTGTTAAAACACTATAGAGAGGTTGTTGTGTGAGCCTTAAAACACATAGGTTATGTGTGAGCCATAAAGCACATATTGTGATAGGTTTTAGTGTGAGCCTTGAAAACACTTGTAAAAGGTTTTTTGTGTGAGCCTGTAAAACAAAAGTTGTAAGGTTTAGTGTGAGCCTAAACACTAAGTTGAGTGTGAGCTTGTAAAACACTAGTGATTGAGTGAAATACCCAATTGGTGAATTAGGGAGTGGACGTAGGGTTGGTTAATACCCGAACCACTATAAAACTCTT